>AWOL01S0044648.1:97865-120226 GCA_000715115.1 Nicotiana otophora | reverse complement strand
TATATATATATATATATATGTATATATATATATATATGTGTGTGTGTGTGCGCGTGTGTGTATGTGTGTGTGTGGAGTGTGTGTGTGTGTGTGTGTGTGTATGTCTCATGACCCAAAATCCACTATAGGCCATGATGGCGCCTAACGTCATCGTCAGGCAAGCCAGCAGTGAATTATCAACTTAATTACTCATTTCGTTCTTTTTAACCCATAAATCCCATTAAATAAATAGAGTGAAATCTGGTACTCGTAGAAACCTGTGATTTTCTTTACCAAATCCCACATAAAATCTAAATTACAAGGGGAAATGATAATAATAACATGAACTATAATAATGAACATCTACTAAGAACCCCCAAAACCCGGTGTCACAAGTGCATGAACATCTACTAGAAAGTACAATAACAATACAATATCTATCTGGAGTACAAAATAGACAGGATAATGTAACTAATTAAGATGGAGACTCCGTATACTGCGGGTCATAACATGGAATGCATCCCACCGTGAATTCCCCGCAATAGCCGCGCCTTTGCGTCCCAAAGACCACCAGACATATATATACCTACACAATAAGTGCTGCAAGTGTAGCATGAGTACGTAAATCAATGCGTACCTAGTAAGTATCTAGCCTAACCCCGTAGAAGTAGTGACGAAGGGTCGACATCGACACTTACTAGTGATCCAATAAATCAAATACATTAGGAAGTAAACAAATATGAGACATGGTAAATAAGTAGTATAAACAAATATAGGTACGTGGTACAATCCTCCTCTGAATAGTAAACTCAAGCTCTCAATTATCGGTTACCTCCTCAACCGAAGTATATATGTAAAATGGTTCCCACAAATTAGGCCATCACAACTCGAATCAGGAAAACTCACGGATACGATGGTGTTTTGTCAAATATTACGCACGACGCTGTCAAGACGAACAGCCCAATCCCATAAGAGTGTTTCATGAAGCCGCCGAGGCGAACGGCCCAATCCCATAAGAGTATTTATAGAAATGCCGAGGCGAATGGTCCGATCCCATTAGAATATGATGCTGCCGAGGCGAACGGCCCAATCCCATAAAAATATGATATTGTCAAGGCGAACGGCCCGATCCCATAAGATTATGATACTGCCGAGGCGAACGGTCCGATCCCATATGAGTGTGGTACATAATCCTGCCGAGGTGAACTGCCCAATCCTAGAAGAGTGTGGTACATAATCTTGCCGAGGTGAATGGCCCGATCTCATAAGAGTGTGGTACATAATCCTGCCGAGGAGAATGGCCCGATCCCATAAGAGTGTGGTACATAATCCTGCCGAGGCGAATGTCCCGATCCAATAAGAGTGTGGTACATAATCCTGCCGAGGCGAACGACCCGATCCCATAAGAGTGTGGTACACAATCCTGCCGAGGCGAACGACCCGATCCCATAAGAGTGTGGTACATAATCTTGTAGAGGCGAACGACCCGATCCCATAAGAGTGTGATACATAATCCTGCCGAGGCGAACGACACGATCCTATAAGAATGTGGTACATAATCCTTCCAAGGCGAATGACCCGATCCCATAAGAATAATAAGCTTTAACGGGTCCTTGATCCCCCTCACGAATATACGTGTGAGTTATGAAATTTAAAGAAGCTTTTCGAAGAAAATGTACAACGCGAGAGAAATTCATAAAGGAAGCACAATTATTCTGCGGCTAATCAAGTAGCTCGTCAAATCTCTTAAAATAGCGAGTCTATCACTCTACGCAAGCCTAGTCTCAAGTTGTAATGCAAAATAAAGGAATTAAATAGGCAAGGATAACTCAAATAGTACAATTAAAGCATGGCGTAAACCTAAGTCTACCCGGACAAATCAGGAATCCTAGCATACGCACGAACACTCGTCACCTCATATGTCTGTAGCTCCCACAACATGTATCACATAAGAATATAACACCTACGGGGTAAATTCCCCCTCACAGGGTTAGATATGAGACTTACCTCGCTCTGAAGTTCCATAACCGGCTCCAATGCCTCCCTAACACCTCGACTCAAAGCCAAACGATCAGAAGCTAGTCAAACAATATGCAAATCAATCAAAATATACTCCAATGCTTAAAATTAGTCAATTTATAACAATTCCCAACTCCGCTCGAAAAGTCAATAAAGTCAACCCTCGGGCCCACATGCCTGGATTCCAAAGATATTTGAAGGTAAACTTTACCCATAGCATCACAAACTCAAATATATAATTTATTTTAAATTCCATATCCAATTTCGTGGTCAAAATCCAAAAATACGATATTTAGTTTTTTCTTCAAAAATCCCACAATTTCCACCAATTCCATGTTACAATCTGTATATAATCATTATAAAATAGTTTGAAATCGAACAAAATTACTTACCCAAAGATTGTAGATGAAAATCCCTCTTAAAAATCACCTCCTACCGAGCCTAGGGTTCCAAAAATGAGAGAATGACTCCAAAATCCCGTCTCCCTACCCTTTTACTAGGTGCAGATGTCGCATTTGCGACTCGCAATTGCAGACAAGTGTTCGCAATTTTGAACCAAGACAAAAATCTACAGACTTCGCAATTGCGAACTAAGGCAAAAATCTATAGGCTTCGCAATAGCGAACAAATGTTCACAATTGTGAACCAAGGTAAAAATCTACAATCTTCGCAATTGCGAACAAATGTTTGCAATTGCGATACCTGAGCACCAGCAACACCAACAATCTTTCCCGACACGGAAATGGGCATAACTCTCTCATACGACATCAGAATTCGATGATTCTTGTTGCTATGACTTTGTAATTATGACATAGATCTAATGGTTCAATTAAATCATAAATAAAAGATCTTTTTCTCAATATAGTATCCTTTATACCCAAGCAAAAGATGCCGAAACGTCAAATAAGAGCGCGACACAACCCAAACACATCCGAAACACACCCGAGGCCCCTGGGACCCCGTCCAATTACACAAACCAGTCCCAAAACATAACATGAACCTTCTCAAGGCCTCCAATCACAACAAACAACACCGAAACCATGAACCAACGATCAAATCCTCCTTTTAACTTTCAAACATTCTAACATTCAAACTTCAACGAACGCGTCCGAATTACACTTAAACATTCCGGAATGACGCAAACTTTATGTACAAGTCATAAATCACGATAAAAACCTATTCCAAGGTTCAGAACCGCAAACGGACATCGATAACATAAATGTCTACTTCAAACCAAACTTAGAAAATTCTAAAAGCTTCGAATTGCCAACATTTCACAATAAGCGCTGCAATGCTCCCGGACTACCCGATACTCAACCCGAATATACGCCCAAGTCCGAAATCATCATACAAACCTATTGAAACCTTCAAATCCCGATTTCGAGGTCATTTACCCAAAAGTCAAACTTTGATAAACTCTTCCAACTTAAAGCTTCCGAATTGAGAATTTTCTATCCGAATCAACCCCGAACCTCCCGAAATTCAATTCTGACCATACGTACATGTCATAAAACATGAAATGAAGCTACTCATGGTATCAAACCGCCTAACGACCTGCTAAAGCTTAAAATGACCAATCGTGCCGTTACAGTATGTGTGTGTATATATATATATCAATTAAATATTAAATGTTATTTATTTTAAAGCTATTTATATAAATTTACTAAAACTGTCATGCCCCAAACTCGGGGAGTGTGACCGGCTCTCAACCGAGTAAACCCGGCCGAGCAAGCCTGCTAGATACTTTCTACCCCAAACTCACTTATGGAAAAAGAGGTGACATATATTCATTGATTAGATAATAGGGAGATCATGAATACAATACCAAAACCTTCCTATTAGTTTCTTCATCTTTAATATCTCAAAATACACACCTTTTTATAGGCTAAAGTGGAACAAGTGATTCATTCAAACATAAACATAAATTGTTTGAATTTCCCCAACACCGACATACAACCCACACAATGTCTGTAAAGCCTCTAAAAGATACAAAGGAATACAATGATAGTGCCGGCAACAAGGATCCGGCTATACCTCCAAATATGATAACAAAATGTACAAAAGATACATGATCCCGGAATGAGGTGAGGCTCATCGAGTCTGCTAGGAGGAAGGTGTACTGCTATTGCTGATCAACACTGCTTGCTATGGAACCACATACATCTATTTAAAGATGCAGCGCCCTCGGCAAAAGGGATGTTAGTACTGTCGAATAGTACTAGTATGTAAAACTAAACACCATCTCAATAGAATGAATAATAATATAAGGAGAAAATAGTCATGAGTTCAATAAGAGCTTCAAACAATATTAAAACATCAAGTAAGGATCACATAAGTTCTCTCGTCAATTTTCATGTTATTAGGTTGGGTGATCTTTAGAGCCGATATACCATAATTCACAATACTACCGTATTCTTATACGGAGTTCGATCACGACCCGATCAGCTAGGTCATCTCATTTGAGGCATCAACCATAACCACAATTTCAATTATTATTTCCAGCACAGTCCCCACCATGTGTGCGACATGGCGTCCGATCACGGCCTGATCGGATAGGCCGTCTCAATCTGACATTACCTTTTTAATCAATCATCTCACTTCATACTTCTTTCACATCTTTTCAATTCATTGGCACCAGTGGTCTCAATTAGAAAGTCATTATTAGAACTTGGCTGTATTTCATAATTCCAGTTTCCCCTTTCCACATTCAAACATCATTATCATCATCAACAATAATAAGGCCTACCATTTAAGGCATTAGTATACATATGAGCAATTTGGGAATCCTAAGCACATAGAGGCTTTTCATACAATTTGGCATAACAACCTTTATTCGATCTTGACATGAAGTCTTAATATTTCTAACACGTATTCCACATTTCGAACACATCCTCAAATGGAAAGATGACATGACGAAGCATTTAGAATAAATATTGAACATATATCCTTCAACACAAATACATTAGGAATAGCCAATTCTATAATGATCAATTTGGAACTTACACCAATTACATGAACACCGTGAGATTTGATTCTAAGAAGAAGGGGGTTTAGCCAACATACCTCAATTGAGCTTCCTTTAAACTTTAAAACGTTCTGGAATTCTTAGAACTTCGATCTATTTTAGAAATATAACAAGTTGGACCAAAATTAGGAAGATGGTCATGATTCTATTTCATTTGAGCCCATTATCAAATACTAGGTGTGCATTAATGTTTTTAAGGCCCTTTTAGGAAAGATTCTATTATTCCTCAACCCATTCTCTACCATTTATTTAGCTCACAACCTTCTCACATACTTCAAAAATACATGCATGCAAGATAACAACCCCCACACCCAATAATTGTCTTTCTAATTATCCCCCTTTTTAGTAGATTTTCTAAATTAAGAGCTAGGGCATATATTCTTACCTTTAAGATGAGTACTTTCTTGATAATCTTCAAGGATTGAGCAAGAATTGTTGGATATTAGGTTGAAGACTACTCCCCCACTCTAAGAACTCTCTCTCAGTCTAAAAATATCAGAAATATGGTCAAAAATGGATTATGGCTTCACATAACTCGCCGCGAAATTGACATAAAAAATGGCCAAGTAGCTGCTTCACTCTGCGGCCATTCTGCGGCCCGCAAAGTGATTATGCGGCTTTATAATGGGCTGCAGAAATGCCTATTTCTACCAAAAATGTTTCTTTTACTATTATTAACCTCTACGCCTACCCGGCATCACAGAACCCCGATTTTTAGGAAACATTTCACACGGCCTTACAAAACCAACCGACTTTGGTAGGTATTTCTATTAAATTAATTTTTTTAAAAATAAAAATTAAAATACCGACCGATTTCGGTCGAAAATGTGTGGTCAAAAGGTCAAACACTAACTTAAATATATCGACCGCAATTTCCGACTGAAGTTAGTAGGAAAATGTTAATTTAGTCTGCCACATACGGGTTTCTTCCCCATTTTTCTCTTTTCTCTTTCTCGCATTCTTTCTTCCATAGCTGCGAACCCTTCCCAAATCCCACCCAAATCAACTCATCATTCCCTTCTCACCCAAAATCAACCCCCCTACTCCATCTCTCCCCGTTGTCCGTTGGTCCTACCCCTGCCGCACCACCATTGGTCCTCCGCCCCCACTGCTGTGCCCCCACTGCCGCGCCACCCACTATCGCGCCACTCCCAAAATCATATATGTCTCCTCTCTTTGAAGGTTAGTTATCTATATTTGTTAATTTTAGTTATTTAAATTCTTTCAATTGTATAAACTAGGGTTTACAATTTTGGATTTTGGGATTATTTCAATTGATTTATAATTCTTTAGATTTAGGGTTTACTCTTATTGATTTTGTTTATGGTATCATGTAAGGTACTTGGCTTAGCTAATTTAGAAGATATTGTGTTAGAAGCTTATGATTATGCTTTTGCTTAGCTAATTTTTATTTTTTTTAGTTTTATTGATCATGATTTAGGGCTTATTAAATTATGATTTAGGGTTTATTAATTATGATTAATAGTAAGTGAGTTAGTCTAATTGAATGGCTTAACAAATTTAATATTCTAGAGAGTCTAACTATGTTTAATGGTAGGGTTAGAACAATATTGTATTCAAATTAATATGCACTCAAATTATTTAAATGTTGTACTTTGTAACTAAAGTTTATTATGTAACTTAGTGCTATAAATTAATTTGAATTATGATTAATATAACATGTAATTTATTTGTTCTTTGTGTAGATGGAATATCATAGTTGGATGTATAATAGGAATTATCCTAATCGTCAATTTTTAAGGGATGAATTTATAGAAGTGGTTAAAGAATTTATTAGGCATGCAATGTCACTTGAACCGTTTCGGATTGGAGGGATGATTAGGTGTCCTTGTATGAAGTACAAGTGTTTGAATTTTTGCGTTCGGAGATGTTATCCTCTTTATAGAAAGGGGTTTATGGATAATTATTTTGTGTGGACTAGTCATGGAGAGGTTGATGGTACTGATGGTGTATTTCATAATGTAGTTTTTAGTGAAAGTAGTAGGTCGGTGGAGAATAGCGTTCAACATCCTAGATACCATGAAATGGTTGTGAATGATTTTGGGATGCACTTCGATTTTGAAACCCATGAAAGTGTTGAACAAGCTCCTAATGAAGAGGCAAAACATTTTTATGAACAGTTAGAGGCCGCTAGTCATCCACTAAGTGAAGGGAGTATGCACTCTCAGTTGTCTGTTGCGGTTAGATTATTAAGTATCAAATCAGATACCAATATTTTTCAAGCGGGAATAGATTATTTCATTGGACTTATGAGAGAACTAGTTGACCCAACTTTCAACATACCTGAAGATGTTTATAAGGCTAAAATATTGGTTTCTAAGTTAGGACTCTCGTCTATGAGAATCGATTGTTGTGAAGATGGTTGCATGTTGTATTATAAGGGTGATGCAGATTTAGAAAGTTGTAAATTTTGTAAAAGACCTTGTTTTAAGCTGGTTTCCAGCGGGAAAAAGGTTGTTGTGAAGTCGATGCATTATGTATCTATGTTTTGTTCACTTTAAGACATGAACGAAAGCAGTCATGGTTTGATTGTCATCGTCAGTTCTTGCCAGTTGATCATGAGTTCAGAAGAATGAAGAATGCATTAAAAAAGAATACAGTTGAACATGATTTGCCACCTCTAATTTTGTCCGGTGAGGAAATTTGAGAGAGGTTTCAGAACTTCACTAAAGTTTCCAAAGCCCCACCTTCTAGATTTCCTGGATATGGTGTTACTCATAACTGGAGAAAACAGAGCATATTTTGGGAGTTGCCATATTGGAAGGATAATATTCTCAGACACAATCTTGATGTCATACATATTGAGAATAACTATTCTGACAATTTGTTCAACACAGTGATGGATGATAAGAATAAGACAAAAGATAACCTGAAGGCTAGACTAGACTTACAAGAATATTGCTGGCGACCTAAATTACATTTACAGTCTGCGAACAATGATAAGGTGTTCAAGCCCAACGCCAGCTGCACATTCACTTTGGAACAAAGACGACAGATTTGTGAGTGGGTTACAAACATAAAGATGCCTGAGGGCTATGATTCGAACTTGGGAAAACGTGCTGATACGGTTGAAGGAAAAAGATCATGAGGATAGTGCTACACCCTTGCATCCTTCCACTCCACACTTGCATCCTTTAGCTGCTGATGGTCGTCAGCAATCTTCTAGGAACACATCTTTTCCACCACATCCATCTACTCATCTTAGTACCTACCATTCGCCCTCCCAGCAGTATTCTTACCATTCTCCACCACATGGCTATACCTCGCTTCCTCCATATGATCCTGCATATATTTACATGGGTCCACCGAGTCATCAATCACAGGGCCATGTGGTGATACGCCCATCATCTGCTCCATTTGCTTCACCACCTGCTGGATTGTATCCATCTAGATTTCAGCCACCCAGATCGTAGCAGGGGTCTAGATTGCATCCATCTTCATCATCGACCCTGTCTCCCTCTCTACGGAGTTCGTCTCCTAGCATTACTAGACTTCGCCTTCGGGATAGTAGCACTGAGCCAGATACCTCCCCTTTTACGCATGCTTTAGATTCATTGGAGGATGATGATCCAGAGGGCAATGGGTAAGATTTATTTATTACTTCTTTGTTTTTGCTAAATTATAATAGCTAGTCTTGTTTATTTAATGTGATTGCTATGTTGCAGGTTCATACCTAGTCATCAGACAACAAAGATAACCACTGAAGCTCTTGGCCGGTTGTATGATGCACCCTATGCGATTTGGAGTGAATTTCCACCGGAGCTCGTGAAGCAAAGTTTTAACCAATTTAACATTTTAATACAATTCTTATCTATTTAAGCATTATATTAACAATATTTTCATCTAACGTTACACACTTCATTAGCAGACTAAGTGTGCCTGGGAGGCCCGGCATAACAGTGCCATTCTTGCAAATTTTGAGTTCAAATACCGCAAGAGACTATCTGATTCCTTCTATTCATCTCGGAAGAAGAGCAAGAAGCCTTCACGGGTTCTACCGCATTTATGGGAGGATCTGCGGAGGCAATGGACCGCTGAGAAATTCAAGAAGAGGAATGAACAGGGAAAGAAGGCCACAACACCTGAGAAGGGTGGCTCCTTGCACTATGTGGGTGCAAGGAGCATGGGGACTGCGAGGAGACTACTGGTAATTCCTTAAAATATTTAAATATATTTTTATCAAACTATATTTATATATTTTAATTTAGTTAACATGTTGTATTATATTTGCAGGAAAAAATAATATGGGAGGAAGATGACTCATGATGAGTTCTTTATGGAGACTCACATCCGGAAGAAAAGGCACCGACCAATCCAACTAGATGGGTCGAGGACCGGGCGGAGACTACATATGTAAGTTTCATAACTACTATAACTTGAAATTAATTTTTATAATATTATATGGTTAATAATGTTCTATCTTCTAAATAAAGGGCCGCTACAAGACTAATATAGAGGAGTACACTCAGAGCTTGCCATCGAATGAGCAAGGCGAGCGACCACCCATTTCAGACCAAGAAGCATAGAAGATATGGTTGGATGTTGTTGGTGGTCCTAAAAAGGGGATAGTATACGGCCTTCCAGAGAGATCATTTCGGTGCTATGCGGCTGGATTGGAAGATATAGGGGCTTCCGTCCAGGGCGAGGCAATTGATAGGTTGACTTTCTCAGCTATGGAGAAGAAGATCGCAAAGCTTACAATAGAGCTTGAAGAGACAAAGGCTAGAGAAGAAAGAGAGATAAATAATTTTATACCCTTCAAGTTCAGCTAGAAAAGAGGGACCAACAATTTAATGTCCTTCAAGGTCAGCTGGCCAATCTTCTTGCTTGTGGTGCTTTTCCGATTCCCCTGGTCTTGTGAGTCTTCCCCAGAAGCTAATCCTTCTCGTCGTGATCCTTCGAACCATGCCGCCGATGAAACTTCTAGTAGTGGAGATGTATATGGAGATGATGTAGTACAAAACACTCATTGAATAATGTTTGAACTTTTAACTTGTGAAACATTTTGTTATTGTGTATTTTGAAACTCTATAAATATTGTTAATATAGTTTTGATAGTTGTTATTGTTATTGTTGTTATTAGTTGAATGGCAGCAATGTAATGATTGTTAATATACATGTTGTTAATATAAATGACTTTTCGCTTGTCCTAATATGTTTATAGGTTTGGTTCACAATGTATTGACTATTTTGTATATGACCTTGGATCGAGATTTTGATGGCTCCATTAGGTACGTATGGTGATTTTGGACTTGGGCGTATGCCCTAATTTGCATTTGGATGTTTCTAGAAGGTTTTGGCTCTAATTGGCAAAATTTGGCAACTTAAAGATTTGAAAATTTCATAGGTTTGTCTGGGAGCTGACTTTGATGTTATCGGGTTAGAATTGTTGTTTTAGGAGTTCTTGTAGGTTTGTTAGGTCATTTGGAACTTGTGTGAAAAGTTTGAGGTGATTCTGAGTTGTTTAGACGTGTTCGGCATATGTTTGAAATTTTGAGAATTGAAATAGTCTTTTAAGCTTGAATTAGGGTGCAATTCATGGTTTTGATGTTATATTGTGGGATTTGAGGCCTCAAGTAGATCCGTGTTATATTTTGCGACTTGTTGGTATGATCACACGGGGTCCTGAGGGGTTCAGGTGACTTTCGGGGTGGTTTCAGACCATTTTTCTTTCATGTTAGTATTGCTGGTTTTTCTATTGTTGCTGATGTCCTTCACAATCATGAGGGACTAACTGCGATCACATAGTGATTCTTGGAGCTGGAAAAGTTTGTGATTCACGTTCATGACAAGGGCATCGCGTTCGCGATGGTCGAGCGATTTGGTGCTACGCGTTCAAGTCTGGATGTCGTGTTCACGATGCTGTGCATGTGTGGTAGATATTGTTCAATGCGTTTGTATGGACGATGCCGCCAACAGAAAGGCTTATTCAGGGGCAATTCTATTTTCTTTTGTGCAATCGCGAGGGCTCTACCGCAATCGCGATTCATATAACTGGGCAATGCTTATAAGTTGTTAATTTCAGACTTTAAACTCATTTCATCACATTTTGAGATTGGAAGCTCGTATTTGGGAGATTCTTGAGTTGATTTTCATGATTTGGATTGGGGTAAGTATTTTTGAGTTGGATTTGATTATTTTACATGATTTCATCTTTGATTTTTGCATTTGAATGATGAATCTAACAGAGAAATTAGGGGTTTTTGTCAAAACTTTTCTAAAGTGAATAATTGGGTTTTGAACATCAATTCAAAATCGGATTTGAGTGAAACTAGTATGGTTGGACTTGTATTCTAACCGGTTGTCAAAATTTATGAGTTTTGTCAGGTTCCGAGGTATAGGCCCGGATTGACATTTTGAATGACGTTGAGTATTGGATTAAAGATTCGACCTTTATTGTTTGGGTTTGTTTCCTATGGCATTATTTGATGTTTTTGAGTTGCTTTTGGCTAGTTTGGAGCTGTTTGGAGGTCGATTCACGCAGGATTGCGTTTCTAGAGTATTGGTTTGGCTTGATTGAGGTAAGTATCTTACCTAAACTTGGTTGAGGCACTAGTTGCCTGAGTTATTGGTGATAACTACGTGCTATGGATGGCGCACATGTGTGGGGTTGAGCCCATGTATGTGCACCAGGGTATTTTTCATTCTCGGGGTAGTGTTTAAGCTATTATATTCCTTGGATTGATTGCTAAGCTTCATGATGTGATGGGTTTTATATTTGTATCCTTGTTGTGAGCTATTTGAGCCATGTTTGAGGTTACATAGAGGTTAATATCCTAATTGAACTAGATAATTGCTACTTTCGTGATGTATTTTCCTGATTTGAGCTATGATAGCACACTTTGCACATGCATGCACCTTAGCATGTCACTTATATCAGTTTAGAAGTATGAAATTTGTTATCGATTGATCATGTACATGTATTCTTATATATTTGTTTTCTATGTGATATGGATTGGACAGGTAGCACGTGGCCATGCTATGCAGATTGTGATATTGAGCATGTGACCACGCTGGGCGGATTATAATATAATGCTTGTGACCACGCTGGGCGGATTGTAATATTGAACCTGTGACCATGTCAGGCGAATTTTGATATTGTGCCTGTAACCACACCGGGCGGACTATGATACTAAGCATGTGACTACGCCGAGCGGATTGTGATATTGATCCTGTGACCATGCCGGGCGGATTGTAATATTGAACCTGTGACCATGCCGGGCGGATTTTGATATTGTGCCTGTGACCACACCGGGCGGACTGTGATACTAAGCATGTGACTACGCCGGGCAGATTGTGATATTGATCCTGTGACTATGCCGGGCGGATTGTGATATTGAACATGTGACCATGCTGGGCGGATTGTGATATTGAGCCTGTGACCATGCTAGCGGATTATGATATTGAGCCTGTGACTACCCCAGGCGGATTGCGATATTGAGCCTGTGACCAGGCCGGATGGATTGTGATGGCACCTGAGATGTACGTGCAGCGTGTGGATATGGATCCATTCCCATAGGGTCGCTCTCTCATGTTCCTTCTTGATGGTGTACATGCGGATTGTGAGAAACAGATGGGTTTCTAGTTGATGTGGACTTTGGAAAGAAGTTGATAAGTGATTTGGTTCGGTTATTGAAATTCTGAAGAAAGTTTGGCCAGTGTTTGATTTGGTTATTGAATTTCTTCTTTACTTGCAATTTCCTTGGTTGTTTACGTGATTTATTTGCATATCTTCTTTATGCTAGATTGTTGATTGAGCAGAGTACATTAAATTATTGTGTGCACCAATGTAGTTTTATCTGTGATTCGTGACTTGATCATATTATTGTTATGTGCTTGCTGAAATTATAATTTGTACATGCGATTAGCGCGTATCAGTTATTATTCTTGCCTATCTTACCTCGCTGAGGTTAGTTATGATACTTGCTGAATATGTGGGGTCGGTTGTACTCATATTATACTTCTGCACCTTACGTGCAGATCTTAGAGCTGAGATGTTGTGGCTGGCGGGAGCTGGTACTAAAGATGTACTCGGCTTTCTGGATTTAGCTACCACTTGTCCTTGGTAGTTTTAGATTCAAATTTTATTTATGT
Organism: Nicotiana otophora; assembly: GCA_000715115.1. NCBI lineage: Eukaryota > Viridiplantae > Streptophyta > Magnoliopsida > Solanales > Solanaceae > Nicotiana > Nicotiana otophora. The sequence goes on along the minus strand of AWOL01S0044648.1, from coordinate 107,088 downwards.
ACTCTTCCAATAGATGTTGTATTTATTTTTATACTTGCTTTGTAAATCTAAGTCTTAGTGACTCATGACTTATACTACCAATCATTGGGTTATTGTATGGGAATTCAATTATTTCACTTATTGATTTCTTATTATTTTTATTAGAATTGTGCTGACTATTATTTGGCTTACCTAGCGGGTTGGGTTAGGTTCCATTATGACTAGGTTGATTTTGGATCGTGACAAGGTCAACCCGGGCCCATGTGATCGAAATCCAAAATTAAGACCAAATCCCGATTACCCATTTACCTCCAAGCCCGAATATGTGATTTGTTTCCGACCTCAATTTGAGGTCTAAATCTCAATTTTAAAAAATTCCTAAATTCTACCCAAACCCTCAACTTCTACTCTAAAATTCTTAGATTTGATAATGAAAGTAATGAAAAAGTGATGGAAATTGAATGAAAATGAATTAAGATTACTAATCTATGAATTTGGGAAGAATTGGCTATCCAAATATTGCCTCTATGGAATCTTGGGTTCAAAAATGGTGTAAAATAAGCTAAGTTCTGAAATCCACAAATTTTACCGAGTTGCAAATATCGCAACTGCAATGTTCGCAAATGTGAACTACTGTTTCCAAAAGCGAACAATGTCTGAGTCCTTCGGTTGTCTCAAATACAACTCACCCTTTGCATTTGCGAAGCCCCTTTCATGGCAAATGCGGACCATGCTTCGCAAAAGCGAAGCTTTGCCAAGCCCACCAGTGTCGCAAATGCCAAGTCCCTCCAGATCGCCAATGTAATATGTTCTTTGCAAAACAAAGTCCCTTCTTCTCAAATCCGAGCCTGACATTGCAAATGTGCGAACAGGTCTTCGCAAGTGCAAGACCTGCAGAGTCACAACACCAGCAAATGCCTTCAACTGCCAAAATCATCCGAAACACATTTGAAACTCACCTGAGCCCCTCGGGCTCCAATCTAAATATTCACACAATTGAAGTAACATCGTATAATCCCGCTCGCAAGCTCATATTATCAAAATAACATCAAATATCAAGAATCAATCATTAAAACTCAAGATTTTCAAAGTTTAAACTCAATTTTCCAATTTATCACATAAACTGCCAAAATGGACTCAGGTAACCTGGGACCCCAACCAAACATGCGTACAAGTCAAAGATCATCATACAAACCTACCAGAATCATTAAAACACCGATCCGAGGTTGTTTATCAAAAACGTTTATCGTGGTTAATTCTAGTCATTTTTAAAGTCAAAAATAATATTTTCTTCAAATTTTCATATATAAACTGTCTTGAAATCGACACAAACCATGCACGCAAGTCATTAATTATCAACTCGAGATATAAGAAGTCTCGGAACATTAAAAAGGAAGCTAGTACTCATAATAACCTATCGGGTCGTTGCACTAATGTACTTGTGACTCCACATCTAGGGATGGTTGCATTAGATGTTGGTTCATAAGTGAAACATCAAATTGAGTCTTTTATCATTTCAAAATACAATTCTTAATGTGTCACAACCAAAGATCCACGTGACCGGCACTCGGTATACTACCCAACCCGAGCAAACCAAACCCATATATAACTCCTCTCTTATATGCATGCGGAAGCCTTTTGAAACTAAATATTTTTAAATAATAAAATCCATGCATGAAACTTAACCTTTAAGGTAATTCTTTTCATTAAACAAAAGACATAAATGTAATTGTTCATTCATGCATTCCATATGAGTTACCATAGCTTACAACCCAAAATAATAAACTACTATTGTCAATTGAATCTCTACGACACATAATGAATATAGTCGACTGAGACAAGCCCCGGTGACCCAAAAGCATAAAATAAATGTTATAGTACGAGTGGAGCCTCGACAAAAGTATCAACTGGAGATGTGGAGCTGTCTTATCCATGATGCTCGCACTATTTAGGACCGGTGCCTGAAAATAAAAATTGAAATTTGGCCAAAGTGCCTGTGCTCCATATGCCTAGTATGAATATAGGAAGAGAACATTAAGAGATATGCAAAGCATTGACATAACAATGGAGAATTCATATGAATTCATAAGTTAAACAAGAATATGAAATAATAATGTAAAACATAGTTCAAAGTCATTTCTAAGGGAGGCAAGTGGGCCACCCCCGGGCCTAAACGGCCCAAGTGGGCCGGTCCAAACGGTTTCGGTCCCGTGCTAAACAGTCTTTTTGTAGGGACCGAAACCGTTTGATCCCGGACTAAACGGTCCCGGCCCGCGGGCTAAATGGGCCCAACATATTTTAAAAAAAATATTAAATAGATATTAGAGACAAAAGGATGTTAAAAAAATATCTAAGGCAATGTTTTGTAAATTTTATTATAGAATTGTGACCTAAATTTTATTTAACATCCTAAATTTTAATATTCAATATTTAATATAGAATATAACTTATATATATATATATATATATATATATAGCTTATATATTATACATTTAATATATATATGTCACGACCCAAACTAACCTCTATCGTGATGGCGCCTATCGTGGAACTAGGCAAGACGACTCATTTCCAAAGCAAACAGATATTTTCATTTCAAAGATAATTTCAAGTTTATTTAACAATAAACCTCCATTTTTAAGAGTTCAAATCAAAGAAAAACAGAAGTGCGGAAAAGAAAAGCCCGACATCGGGGTGTCACTAGTCATGAGCATCTGCTACAATCTGTCTAACAATATCAAGGCTAACTCAGCCTGGAAAATAGCTAAATACAACTAGAGGAAGATAAGAGGGAGAAGAGCAGGGGCTGCGATCGCCAAACAGCTACCTTGCTATCTCCAAGAAAATCTGCAAACAGAACACTCAATAACCGCTACCATATCCAGCTACACCTAAATCTGCACACAAGGTGCAGGGAGTAACGTGAATACGCCAACTCAGTAAGTAACAACAATAAATAAAGACTGAGCAGTAGTGATGAGAAATAAAGCATATAACGTTTATATCAGGAAATCTTAGTAAAATACCACATGCTTTTAACATCAGGATTTGAATCAAACATCTCGTTTAAACCCAGTTCCAGTAAAAATCATTTAAAGACATTTTTTTTTTCAACAGTTTTCCAAACAAAGGCTCAATGCAAAGGTGAGCAAAAATGATGAAATTATAAACAGCCTCTCGGGCAAAACATCACTCATATAGAGCCCATCGGGCAAACCTCACAGTTACTCATGTCACTCGGGCATACCTCACAATCACTCATGCCTCCTAGTCACTCAATACTTGGCACTCGGCACTCGCACTCAGTAGGTACCTGCGCTCACTGGGGGTGTGCACAGACTCCGGAGATGCTCCTTCAGCTCAAGTGCTATTATCTGTACGGACAACTCACGTGCCATAATAATAAAGTATGCTGTATGCGGGCAGCCCCGATCCACACTCATCCTCACAAATCAGGCCCTCAGCCTCACTCAGTCATAAATATGCTACAGGCGGGCAGCCCCGATCCACACTCATCCTCACAAATCAGGCCCTCAGCCTCACTCAGTCATAAATATGCTACAGGCGGGCAGCCCCGATCCACACTCATCCTCACAAATCAGGCCCTCAGCCTCACTCAGTCATAAATATGCTACAGGCGGGCAGCCCCGATCCACACTCATCCTCACAAATCAGGCCCTCAGCCTCACTCAGTCATAAATATGCTACAGGCGGGCAGCCCCGATCCACACTCATCCTCACAAATCAGGCCCTCAGCCTCACTCAGTCATAAATATGCTACAGGCGGGCAGCCCCGATCCACACTCATCCTCACAAATCAGGCCCTCAGCCTCACTCAGTCATAAATATGCTACAGGCGGGCAGCCCCGATCCACACTCATCCTCACAAATCAGGCCCTCAGCCTCACTCAGTCATAAATATGCTACAGGCGGGCAGCCCCGATCCACACTCATCCTCACAAATCAGGCCCTCAGCCTCACTCAGTCATAAATATGCTACAGGCGGGCAGCCCCGATCCACACTCATCCTCACAAATCAGGCCCTCAGCCTCACTCAGTCATAAATATGCTACAGGCGGGCAGCCCCGATCCACACTCATCCTCACAAATCAGGCCCTCAGCCTCACTCAGTCATAAATATGCTACAGGCGGGCAGCCCCGATCCACACTCATCCTCACAAATCAGGCCCTCAGCCTCACTCAGTCATAAATATGCTACAGGCGGGCAGCCCCGATCCACACTCATCCACACAAATCAGGCCCTCGGCCTCACTCAGTCATAAATCTCTCAAGCCACTCGGGTATTTCAGTAAAACAAGGCATTCGGCCCAAAACATTTATGTGCATCAAAATAGAGTCATAAAACTGAGTTATGCGGTAAACTAGTATAAACATGACTGAGTATAGATTTTCAATCGAAAACAATGAGAGGATGGTAAGAAACAACCCCTAAGGGTCCAAACAGCATTGACGCAAGGCCCAAACATGGCATTCAGCCCAATGTACAGAAATGCTTTCTAAAACACATAAGTATCAAATGGTTTCAACAAAGTATACAACTTTACAGTTGCTACGGGGCGGACCAAGTCACAATTCCCCAACAGTGCACGCCCACACGCCCGTCACCTAGCATGTGCGTCACTTCAAAATAGTAGAATGATACAAAATCCGGGGTTTCATACCCTGAGGACTAGATTTATAATCGTTACTTACGTCAAACCGGTTAAATCTCTATCCCGCAATGCTCTTGCCTCTGAACTCGGCCTCCAAATGCTCCAAATCTATTCACAATCAGTATAATACCATCAATATACGCTAATGGAATTAATTCCACAAGAAAAGCTTCCAAATTAGACCAAAACCCGAAATTGGCTCAAAACTCGCCTGTGGGACCCACGTCTCGGAACCTGACAAAAGTTACAAAATCCAAAAGCCATTCAACCACGAGTCTACCCATACCAATTTTAACAAAATCCGACCTCAACTCGACCCTCAAATCTACAAATCTTATTTCTAAATTTCTAAGTTCCAATCTCCGATTTACACCTCAAAATCATGTAATCTAGTCGGATTATTTGATAATAATTCAATATTATGGAGTAGAAATGATCACAAGGGACTTACCTCAAGTTTTCCATGAAAATATATCAAAAATCGCCTCTCCTCAAGATCCAATTTGTCAAAAATGGCAAATGGGATGAAGTCCCTGTTTTTATAATTCTGCCCAGACAACCTCGGTTCTTCCTCGATCTTGGCCTTCAATCTTGGCCTTCGATCGAGGTCCTCGATTCTGGTCTTCGATCCTGGTTCTCTATCCTAGGCCTTCGATCATGCCCGGCCTTCGACCGTGACCCTCGACCCTGGGCTCGATCATGGCTTCGATCGTGGCCCTTAACTCTAGGCTCGATCATGGCTTCGATCGTGGCCCTCGACCTTGGGCTCGATCTGGGCTCGATTCTGAGAGATTTCTGGGCTCAAATCTGGCAGAAGAAATTTCCAACAGAAGGAAATTGCAGCAGCTGTTGTAATTCAATTTTTGATCCGTTTACCATCCGAAACTCACCTGAGGTTCGGAACCTCTACCAAATATACCAACAAGTCCTAAAATATCATACGAACTTAGTCGAATTCTCAAATCACCTTAAACAACGCTAAAACCATGAATTACGCCCCAATTTAAGCCTAATGAACATTGAAATTTCTAATTTCTACAAACAACTCCGGAACCTATCAAATCACGTCCGATTAACCTCAAAATTTGTACACAAGTCCTAAATGACATACCAGAGGTATTCAAATTTTCAGAATCGGATTCCGACCCCTTTATCAAAAAGTCAACTCCTTGGTCAAACTTCTCAAAAATAAAACTTTCGGCATTTCAAGCCTAATTCCTCTACGGACTTCCAAATAATATTCCGGACACGCTCCTAAGCCCAAAATCACCATATCGAGCTATTGGAATCATCAAAATTCAAATCCGAGGTCGTTTACACATAGGTCCATATCCGGTCAACTTTTCTAACTTAAAATTTTTAATTATGAGACTAAGTGCCTCATTTCACTCGGTGTTCCTTCCGGACTCGAACCAACTAACCCGATATAACATAATATAGCTAAATAACAAAAACAGAAGTAGGAGTGGGGAAAACGGGGTTATAACTCTCGAAACGACCGGCCGGGTCGTTACATCCTCCCTCTCTTAAACATCGACGAACGGGTCTAGAAACATACCTGGAGTCTCGAATAGGCGTGGATATTTGCTCCGCATCTCCCGCTCGGTCTCCTAGGTGGCCTCCTCCACAGGCTGACCTCTTCATTGCATCTCTACTGAAGCTATATCCTTTGACCTCAACCTTTGAACCTGCCGATCTAAAATAGCCACCGGCTCCACATCATAAGTCATATCACCCTCCAATTGAACCGTGCTGAAATCCAAAACATGGGACGGATCTCCTATATACTTTCGGAGCTTGGAAACATGAAATACTGGATGCACACTCGACAAGCTGGGTGGCAAGGCAAGCTTATAAGCCACCTCTCCTATCCTCTGAAGCACCTCAAAAGGCCCAATGAACCGGGGGCTCAACTTGCCCCTCTTCCCAAACCTCATAACACCCTTCATGGGTGATACCTTCAGCAAAACCTTCTCCCCAACCATAAAAGACACATCACGGACCTTCCTATCCGCGTAGCTCTTCTGCCTGGACTGCACCATGCGAAGCCACTCTTGAATCATTTTCACCTTATCTAATGCGTCCTGGACCAAGTTTGTACCTAAGAGCCTAGCGTCACCCGACTCAAACCATCCAACCGAAGATCTACACCTCCTCCCATACAAAGCCTCGTACGGAGCCATCTGAATACTCGACTGATAACTGTTGTTATATGCAAACTCTGCTAGTGGCAGAAACTGGTCCCATGAACCCCCAAATTCAATGACACAAGCACGCAACATGTCCTCCAATATTTGAATAGTGCGCTCGGACTGCCCGTCCGTCTGAGGGTGAAAAGCTATTTTCAACGCAACTTGAGTACCCAACTCTCACTGCACGGCCCTCCAAAACTGCGATGTGAACTGAGTACCCCTATCTGAAATGATAGAAACCGGGGCACCATACAGGCGAACGATCTCTCGGATGTAAATCTCAGCCAACCGCTCTGAAGAGTAAGTAGTACCAACTGGAATGAAGTGCGCGAACTTTGTCAGCCGATCCACAATAACCCAAATAGCGTCGAACTTCCTCGAAGTATGTGGGAGCCCAACTACAAAGTCCATAGTGATCCGCTTCCACTTCCACTCTGGGATCTCTAACCTCTGAAGTAAGCCACCCGGTCTCTAATGCTCAAACTTAACCTGCTGACAGTTTAGACACCGAGCCACAAACCCAACTATATCCTTCTGCATCCGCCTCCACCAATAGTGCTGCCTCAAATCCAGGTACATCTACATTAGGCACACATACTCGGCCTCCTCAAGAATCAGCTCTCGAAGCCCATCTACATTAGGCACACATACTCGGCCCTACATTCTCAGCACCCCGTCATCACCAATAGTCACATCCCTAGCATCACCTCTCCGAACCCTGTCCTGAAGAACGAGCAAGTGAGGGTCATCATACTGACGCTCCCTGATACGGTCATAAAGAGAAGACCTGGAGACCACATAAGCCAATACCTGACTAGTCTCCGAACTATCCAATCTGACAAGCTGGACTGCTAAGGTCTGAACATCTAATGACAAAGGTCTCTCTGCTGCTGGAAGATATGCTATACTCCACAAATTCTCTGCCCGGTGACTCAAAGCCTCGGCCACCACATTGGCCTTCCGCGGATGGTACAAAATAGTGATATCATAGTCCTTAAGAAGCTCCAACCATCTCCGCTGACGCAAATTAAGATCCTTCTGCTTTAACAGATACTGTAGACTTCAGTGATCAGTATAGATCTCATAATGAACCCCATACAAATAATGATGCCAGATCTTGAAGGCGTGAGTAATGGCTGCTAACTCAAGATCATGGACATGATAGTTCTTCTCATGGGTCTTCAACTGGCACGAAGCATAGGCAATCACCCTACCATCCTGCATCAAAACACAACCAATGCCTATCCTCGAGGCATTACAATACATAGTGTAAGAACCTGAAGCTGATGGCAGAACTAACACTGAAGCTGTGGTCAAAGCAGTCTTGAGCTTCTAAAAGCTCGCCTCACATTCATCCAACCACCTGAATGGAGCACCCTTTTGGGTCAATTTAGTCAAGGGCGATGCAATAGATAAAAATCCCTCCACAAAGCGACGATAGTAACCCGCCAAACCTAGAAAGCTCCTAATCTCCGTGGCTGAGGACGGTCTGGGCCAACTCTGCACTGCCTCTATCTTCTTCGAATCCACCTGAATACCCTCACTGGACACCACGTGCCCCAAGAATGCTACTGAACTGAGCCAAAACTCGCATTTGGAGAACTTTGCATAAAGCTTCTCCTCCCTCAATCTCTGTAATACAATCTTTAATTGTTGAGCGTGCTCCTCCTGGCTATGAGAGTACACCAGGATGTCATCAATGAATAAAACAACAAATGAGTCCAAATAGGGCTGGAATACGCTGTTCATCAAATGCATGAACGCTGCTGGGGCATTGGTCATCTCAAACGACATCACCAAGAACTCATAATGGCCATATCAGGTCCTGAAAGCTGTCTTGAGAATATCTGAATCCTGAATCTTCAGCTGGTGATAACCGGACCTCAAATCAATCTTGGAGAACACCCTCTCTCCCAGAAGCTGATCGAATAAATCATCAATGCGAGGCAAAGGATACTTGTTCTTGACTGTGACCTTGCATTCTCAACTGCCTGTAATCAATACACATTCTCATGGAACCATGCTTCTTCTTCACAAATAGAACCGATGCACCCCAAGGTGGCACACTAGGCCAAATAAACCCCTTATCAAGGAGTTCCTGAAGCTGTTCTTTTAATTCCTTCAACTTCACCGGTGTCATACGATACGGTGGAATAGAAATGGGCTGAGTGCCCGGCACCAAATCAATACCAAAGTCAATATCCCTGTCAGGCGGCATGCCCGGTAGGTCTGTAGGAAACACATCCGGAAAATCACGTACCACCGGAACAGAATAAATGATAGGAGTCTCTGCACTAACATCCCTCAAAAAATCCAAATAAGATAGGCAACCCTTCTCAACCATGCGCTGAGCCTTCAAATATGAAATCACCCTACTT
>AWOL01S0044648.1:19868-88123 GCA_000715115.1 Nicotiana otophora | reverse complement strand
TATATACATATATATATATATCTAATATAGCTTATATATTATACACTTAGTAACAATAAAGTAAGCAATAGTAGCAATTATAGAAAAACATTAGAGAGAGATTGTGATAGATTGATGATTTTGTAAGAAAAATAAAAGAATGAGGGGGTATTTATAGTTGAAAATAGGGAAAAAAATGTAATTATAAAAAGTTTGGGGTTAAAACAAAGTTGGGGGGAGGTTAAATGACTATTTTATAAATAGCCAACGACTATTTTTGACAGCCCAACGACTATATTTTAAATTTTGTTTTTTAAAAATATAGCCGTTTGGCCCGCTAAGGGACCGATCCGGTCCCTGGCGGGCCAAATAGTCCTGGGCATGACGGGCCCAAAGCATAGGACCGGCCTGAGTCCACTAAAATCGGGCCTAACGGTCCTGGCTCGTTTAGCCCGTTTGGCCCTCTGTACCGGGCCGGTCCCGGGCCTGGACCGGCCCACTTGCCAGCCTTAGTTATTTCCTTTAGCCTTTAAGTTCAACCAAAATCATGTGAGGTTTTACCTTTAACGAGAGCACTATACCGTCACCGACATAATAGAAATAACACTAGGTGATTAACCTAGCCCCAAGTATTTGACCCAACTTGTTCGAGTGGCTTCCTTTACTACCGTATGAGTCGACTTAACCTCATTACATTTAGTAATGATAATTTTCTCACAAATTAGGGAACTTTATCCCACAAACCTTGGCATTACCTTGGAATATGTCCCTACACCGGTACGTGTAGTTCCATGGTAACGAATTTAAAATTCGAACCAATCTCGGTGGTCTCCACTAGTAACTCCCAAAATACTTGACTTTTCTAAAATAGATTCATAGCTTATAAGCCTCAAATAAATCTACCTCAAATCAATTTATAATGTTCATAACCTATCCAACCATTTGAACAAGAATCAAATGAAAACCTTCTTTAATTTCATGTAAAAAGGAATTAACAAAATGAGAATTTATCTTTTAATTCAACAAGTGCCACTCCAATATGTGAAGATATTTCAAAAATATTACACATTATATTTTCAATAAAATAATTCATTAATGGAACATAACCATTTATAATGCAAGGAATAGTGTAATCCCAACTCGCTCGTCCCCACAAGCTAGGATACACAATTAGAAGTCATGTTCTAAACCATTTTATGATATGCGATTTTGAAGAAAAGCTCCATGAAGTAGTAGATTTTAACATGCCCCAATATGCCCCCCAATATATACCACAAGTATCCAAGTTCTTTAACCAATAACAGTCTATAAAATTACATCCAACACGAGTCAAGAGTTGTTCAACAATACCCAACAAGACCCATTTAGGCCTTTACTCTTGACTATAGGTATTTAAATTTAATCTTTCCTACCAAATATGTTCATCCATTCTTAACAATCTCATTTGTAGTATTTAATTGCCTATTAGGGTTATAAACAATTAAACACTCTCCATTTAATACCCCAAGTTACTATTCATGTCTTCCCCAATCACCAACCATCAATATCAAACTAGGGTTTCATAATTACTCACATTCAACTACTTCTTAATATCATGAATACCATACATACACTCATTTATATCTCATAAATGAGGTTGGAGTAGAAGAATTTACCTTTTGAAGGAAAGCCTAGAAAATCTCTTCTTTGGTGTTCTTGGTGATTCTTCAAGATTCAAGTGAATTCCTATTGATTGGATCCATATATGTATTAGTTCTAATATATAATGATCTTATAACATCATAGATGTACCAAGAAATAATTCCTTGAAGTGTATTATATGTGGGGGTTGACCCTTTCTCTCTCTAAGATATTAAAGCTTCAAAACTCTTGCTCAAATTCTCTCTCCCTGCCTCCTTCTATTTATAGAAAATGGAGTGCGTAGGAGCTGAGCGTAGCTACACACTCTAGCTACACACTCTAGCTACTTATGTTTTTCCTATGGTTCTAGTTACGCATCCTAGATATGCCTGGCTGTGTAGCTACACACACCTAAAACTTCTCCTTCTCTTCTTTTCTTCTTCCTGGTTTTAGCTACGCATGCCAGCGTAGCTATGCATCCTAGCTACAAAAATTCTTTTTCCTCCTTTATTTTCTAAACTCTCCAAGTCATGTATTTAACCACTCAACCTAAGGACCCCCAACCCTTATGACCTTATGTTCAATTATCCCAATGACTCTGCTACCATCGCATGGTCCATACGTACTTCGAGGTCTCACTAATTATCTTCTTTAGCTTGAATTAGGCTTAATTACATTAGAACTAAATTCTAGGGCTTTACAATCTCCCCCACTTAGAAACAATCGTCCTCGAATGTCAAGCCTAAGCCATAATAAATTTCAAATATCCAACAATAACCCCCCTAGGCCTTGACACCATATGGCCTCTTATTAGTCATCCTTTTTGACTAAATCTCCAACTTCTCAAAACTATTCGACAGAGATTCCTTTGTAAATAGGACTATCCCAAGATTTCTACCTTTTATCCAACCACAAGAATCAAATATGCATAAAGAAAAGTGGCCTCACATGGCTCGCATTCAAGAAAATACATCTCTATATACCAACCAAAGTTTAATACATATCACCAAAAGAAGTAAATTACAATGTAAGCCTCAAAAGGAAATATAAGGCATATTAGTACAATATGCTAGCCGAAGCTTCAAGTTTCTTGAAACAAATAAGGATATCTTTTCTTCATGTCTTTCACCGCCCCAACGAACCTTGGGTTCAATTTCCCCTTCTCGCCAAAACACATTACACCTTTCATTGGTGACAGTTTCAAGAAAACAAAGTCACCATCTTTAAAGGTCAACTCCCGATGTCAAACATCCGAATAGGACTTTTGGCGACTTTGAGCCATTTTGAGTCTCTCTTTAATCACCTTCACCTTTTCCATGTCTTGATGCACCATGTCAGGACCTAATAATTTGGCTTCACCAACTTCGAACCAACCAATAGGATACCTACATCACCGCCCATACAAAGCTTCAAATAGTGCCATTTGTACGCTCGCTTGATAGCTATTATTATAAGCAAACTCAATGAGCGGTAAATAATCATCCCAATTTCCCTTGAAGTCAATCACACAGGCTCGTAGCATATCCTCAACTATCTGAATGGTCCTTTCTGCCCGTCTGTCTGTCTAGGGGAGAAAGTCATACTATGGTTTACTTGTGTACCCACCAAACCCCTCTGAACTGACTGCCAAAAGTTCACTGTGCATTGAGCACCTCTATCTGAAATGATAGAAACATGAGTACCGTGCAGTCTAATATTTTCCCTGATTTAAAGTTTTGTATATTGCTCTGCGGTGTCAGTAGTCTTGACTGGAAGGAAGTGTGCCGACTTTGTCAATTGGTCCACAATTACCCAAATGGAATCATACTTGCAAAAATATCAGGGCAATCCAGCAACGAAGTCCATACTAATTATCTCCCATTTTCACCGTGGAATTTCAATATTCTGGGCCAACCCATCGGGTCTTTGGTGTTCAGCCTTTGCATGTTGACAATTAATATACATGGACACGAACTCGGCTATATCTCTCTTTATATTATTCCACCAATAGACCTCTTTCATATCCTGATTCATCTTCGTAGATCCCGAATGTACAGAGTACGTCGAATTGTGTTCTTAGGTCATGATTGCTCTTCTAAGATCATTCACATTGGGAACAAATAGTCAACTTTGATACCTCAGAGTACCATCGATTGCATCCACCATGAAAACTGTGACTTTCTATCGGTCGACCCCTTCTTTCAACTCCAGTAAATGCAGATCTTCATATTGATGGGACTCTACCTGTCTGATCAAGGATGACTTGGACCCATTTTGTATGGTCACATCGCCATTAACATCCTCAAAAATTCGTACACCCAAGTTTGCCAAGCTATGGATCTCTCTCATCACAGGTTGTGCACGTACCATCAAGCAAGATAAGTTACTTGTTGACTTTCTACTAAGAGCATCTGCCACCACATTGGCTTTCTACGGATGGTGAAAAATATCGACATCATAGTCTTTGAGAAGTTCAAGCCATTTTCTTTGCCTAAAGTTCAGTTCTCGTTGCTTGAAAATGTACTGAAAACTCTTATGATCGGTATAGACCTTACAATGGACATCGTACAGATAGTGGTGCCATATCTTTAATGCAAACACCACCGCGACGAGTTCTAAGTCATGAGTGGGATAGGTCTTTTCATGGATTTTTAATTGCATTGAAGCATAAGCAACCACACTACCTTATTGCAATAACACATACCCCAACCCAACTCTTGAAGCATCACAATACACCATAAATCCCTCTAAGCCCGTAGGTAAGGTCAACACTGGTGCTGTAGTCAGTCTCATTTTTAATTCTTGGAAACTACTTTCACAAGCATCCGACCATTGAAATTTGGAAGCTTTCTATGTTAGTTTGGTCAAAGGAGACGCAAGATTAGAAAAACCTTCAACAAACCTCTGATAGTAACTGGCTAATCCCAAAAAGCTTTGAATCTCTGTCACTGCTGTTGGTCTAGGCCAACATTTAACTACTTCAATCTTTTGTGGATCAACCTTAATACCCTTACTTGATACCACATGGCCCAAGAACTCCACAGATTTAAGCCAAAAAATTCACTTAGAAAATTTTGCGTACAACTCATGCTCCAATAGTGTTTGCAATACCATCCTCAAATTATTGTCATGCTCCTCTCGATGTTGTGAGTAGACTAAAATGTCACATAAACATTATTACAAATGTGTCAAGAAATGGTTTGAAAACATGATTCATCATATCCATAAAAGCTGCACATGCATTCGTTAACCCGAATGACATCACCAAATACTCATAATGCCCGTAGCGGGTACGAAAAGTTATTTTGGGAATATCTTTTTCTGAAATCTTTAACTGATGGTACCCTGACCTTAAGTCAATCTTTGAGAAATACTTTGCCCCTTTTAATTGGTCAAACGAGTCATCTATATGAGGCAATGGAAACTTATTCTTGATAGTCAACTTGTTAAGTTTCCAATAGTCAATACACATACTCAAATATCCATCTTTCTTTTTCACAAATAAAACTGGTGCACCCCACAGCGAGACACTCGGCCTAATGAACCCTTTGTCGAGCAAGTCCTTCAATTCTATTAACTCTACTGGGTCCATTCGGTATGGTGGAATAGATATCGGCTATGTATCTGGCATCACATCTATCCCAAAATCAATAACCCGATCCGGCGGAATACCCAGAAGTTTATCAGAAAAGACATCTGGAAACTCACAAACAACTGGTACATAATGAAGAGTTGGTATCTCAGCACCCATGTATGTGACTCTGACTAAGTGGTAGAGGCATCCCTTGGTAATCATCTTTTTTGCCTTAAATAAACTTACCTCGAGGTTCGACAATATTGCCCTTTCATTCACAAACCAGCTTATTAGGGTATTCAAACGTGACTACTTTAGAACGACAATCAAGGGTGGCATAACACATGAATAGCGAATCCATCCCCATGATTACATCAAAGTCAACCATTTCTAACTCAATAAGATCTGTCGTAGTCTCTCGATACTGAAATATGATTACACAACCCTTATAGACACGAGAAGTAGTAACATAATCTCCAACCGGAGTAGAGACAGAAAATGGTTCAAATAATTATTCTCTCTCTATCCTCAAATCCGAAGCAAAGTATGGGGTAACATAGGAAAATGTGGATCTAGGATCCATAAGAGCATAAGCATCAAGTGTGCAAATAGTGAGTATACCTGTAATAACGACATCTGAAGCCTCTGTAGTAGGGATAGTAGGCATAGCATAGAAGGGGGTTGAGTCCCCATAGAAGTATCAGATGCCTGGTGTGTCTTTCCTGCATTATGACCTTGATGGGTCCCATTTCCCTGAGGTGGGGGTGGTGCAGCTGAAGTAGTAGCCATAGAAGCTGTCGATTGGTCCCTCAATCACTGTTTGCCATTGGGATAGAACCTCTTCATGTGGACTATCTGACCACACCCATAGTACATGCCTCGAATCACTGGAGATGAGAATGTCTTGGACGCGAGCGTACACTACTCTGAACCTGTTGAGTAGTCATGCGGTCACTTTGAGCTGGTATAGTATGACCTTTATGTTCTGAACTATAAACCACTTGTGGGCCACTAAAAGCGGTATGTACCATAGATTATGGTGGCCCAGATGGCCCCTACTATTCTCACCCTTTCCCGAACTAGGTAATTCACTGAAAGTACCAAAGGTACGAGCCTTTTTGTTATGTTCTCAGTTAACTTTTTCCTCTTGATGAATCCTCTCAAGATCCATAGCCAAGTCCACAAATTCAACATAGGTAGTGTTCCTCCTTCCACTAGCCGCATCCTTTCGAATACTCGGAATAAACCCACGGGCAAAGCAATCAATCTTGTCATCATCCTTGGGGATGAGGTAGAAAGCATAGCTAGACAACTTCTTAAACTTGATGTACTCTGAAACAGACATAGTATCTTGCTTTAAGGTCTCAAATGATACTACGAGAGCGGCCCTAACTCCCGGCTGCAGCCACTTCTTGATGAACATTTTAGTGAATTCTTCCCAAGTCATTGGAGGTGCATCCTCCGATCTACTTTTCTCCACCCCTTCAAATCAGAGGTCAACCACATCTTTCAACTGGTAGGCTGCTAACCTATCAAATCGATGATCCTTCACTCCTAGTAAGGTAGTGGCCTTCTCCGTCTCCTCAAGAAAGTCTTGTGGGTCCACAAAAGGATTTGTTTCTGTAAATATCGGTGAACCAAGCCTTTCAAATTTCATGGCCAATTGTGCCATGTCCTCAGTCACTAGTGCTCTTATGCCTCCCTAATGGAGAGCTTGAATACCTGACTAGAGGTTCTGTTGGGTCTGTATAGCCATTAGCTCTGCAAAAGTATCTATGGCCTTCCTTATGCTGAGAAGGGTCTCATGTAAGCGATTTGGCACTAGTGGTGGGGCAGGTGCCTCATCAACTTTTTCCTCAGGCTCCTCCATCATTCTGGGAGCTGCAGGAGCTGGCATTGTCTGTTCCATTATAGCCTTCAGAGGTTGGCCCCTAGGTCTGATGGGTGTCCCTCCCGAAGCCGTATAGAGTATAAGAGCAGCTTCTCTGTTCACATTGCTACCGCGTGTGTTCACCATGTTCTGTGAATTGAGATAACACACGAGTTAAGAAACCTCTTAGATTCAAGCTCTAATGCACGATCTATAATAGGGAAAAATAACGAAATATTTCTATTATGTCTATGTAGCCTTCCCGATATAAATGTGGTGCACAACACACTGATAATGAGAACTCTACTAGACACGATTCCATAGACACCCTAGGACTCGACTTAAAACCTATTACTCTGATACCAAGTTTTTAACGACCCATGATCCAAGTGACCGGCACTCGACAGATTACCCAACCCGAGTGAACCAAAAGCCATATATAACTCCTCTCTTATATGCATGCAAAAGCATTTTGAAACATAAACATTTCTAAAAAATAAAATCCATGCATTAAAATTAACCTTTAAAATAGTTCATTTAATTAAACAAATGACATAAATGTAATTATTCATTCATGCATGCCATATGAGTAACCATAGCTTATAACCCAAAAGATTAAACTACTATTGTCTATGGAATCCCTATGATACGGAAAGAATATAGTTGACTAAGACAAGCCCCGGTGACCCAAAAGCATAAAATAAATGTTACTCCACGATAATAAGAGTGGAGCATCACCAAAAGTATCAACTCGACATGTGGAGTTGTCCTATCCAGGGGGTTTGCACTGCTTAGGACCGGTGCCTGAAAACAGAAATGGAAATTTGGCCAAAGGGCCTAAGCTCCACATGCCTAGTATGAATCATGAACCGGCTCCCCAAAGAGTGGTAAAAGATAGGAAAAGAATATTAAGGGATATGCAAAGAATAGATATAACAATGGAGCATTAATATGAATTCATAAGTTAAACAAGAAGATGAAATAATAATGTAAAACATAGTTTAAAGTCATTTCCTTTAGCCTTTAAGTTCAACCAAATTAATGTGAGGTTTTACCTTTAATGGAAGCACTATCCCAACACCGACATAATAGAAACAACACTAGGTGATTAACCTAGCCACAAGTATTGACCCTACTTTCTAGGCGGCTTCCCGTAGTACCATATGAGTCAACTTAACCTGTAACAATCCGACCGATTATTTTGAGTATTGTAGTCCTGTTCCCTTATTTATTGCTTATTCTATATTCGTTTTTTATTATTTGACTTGCCCGGGTGGTTGGTCTGGTTTCGGGGATATTTTGGAATGAATTAGGAAACTAAGTCCCAAGGTTGGAAGCCTAAGTTGTTAGAGTTGATCGGATGTTGACTTATGAGTAAATGACTCGGGAATGGAGGTTTTGATGGTTCTGATAGCTCAGTATGGTTATTTTGGACTTAGAGGTATGTCCAGATATCGATTTGGAGCTCCGTAGATGGTTTTGGCTTAAATTGGTGAAAGTTGAAAAATTAAAAGTTTGGAAAGTTGAGAAGTTTGACCGAGAGTTTACTTTATTTTTACCGGGCTCTGAGTTTGTTTTGGAAGTTGTACTTGGTTCGTTGTGCCATTTATAACTTGTGTGCAAAATTTGAGGTCAATCGAAGTTGGTTTGATAGGTTTTGACATCGATTATAGAAGTTGGAAATCCATTAGTTTCAATACGCATGAATTGGAGTGTGATTCGTGTTTTTGATGTTATGTGATGTGATTTAAACCTCGACTAACTTTGTATGATATTTTAGGATGGGTTGGTATGTTTGGATGGGGTCCCGGGGCCTCTGGTGAGATTCAGATTGATTAAGATTGAGTTTTGGCCTTTTAGGATTGCTGATCTGGTGTCTGGTGCAACCTTCATTGCGTTCACGATAAAGGGATCGCGTTCGCGAAGAAGGCCACATGTTTGTGAAGGCCTAATGAGTTTGTGCATCGCGTTCGTGATGAAGGGTTCACGTTCGTGATGAAGGGATCGCGTACGCGTAATGTTGCTTAGGGGCAGGAGGATTTTGTTCTTCGCGTTCGCGAAGAAGGCCACACATTCCTGAAGTTCTAATGAGCTTGTGTATCACAATCACTACAGGGGACTCGCGTTCATGTAGAAGAATGAGTCCGGTTAGGTACCAGGCATTTAAGTCTTCACGTTCGCAGGAGAGTGGTCGCGTTCGCATAGGCATTGGTCATGTGGTCTTTGCGCTCGTGTGGGAGGTCTCGCTTTTGCGTAAGAAGAATTTTGGCAGCTGAGATTCATATCCTTCGTGAATGCGAGGCAGTTTCCAAGTTCGCGAAGAAGGGCAACTGGGCAGTTGTATATTATTTCCAAATCGAGGGTTTTATTCTATTTTTCATCTTTTGAGCTAGACACCTTCGTTTTCGGTGATTGTTGAAGAGATTTTCAAGGAGTCGATTGGGGTAAGTGATTTTAACTTAGATTTTATTATTATACATGAATCGATCATTGTTGTTACCATTTAATTAGTGTTTTGGGTTGGAAACAAATTGGGCAAATTTGTGGAAACTTCATAAGCTATATTTTGGGGATTTGAAAGGAGATTTGAGGTCAGAATTGGATGATTTTGGTATGGTTGGACTCGTTATTGAATGGATGTTCATATTTTGTAAGTTTTGTTGGGTTCTGAGATATGAGCCCGGGGTTGACTTTTTGGGGTTACTTTTTGACTTTAGTTAAAGAACTTAGCGTTATCGTATGAAATCAATTCCTATAGCTTGTATTTGTTGTATTAAGTAGTTTGTGGATAGATTCAAGTCGTTCGGAGGCCGATTTGCAAGGCAAGAGCTTGTTGGAGTTATGATTTGCGTGGTTTGAGGTAAGTAACACTTCTAAACTCGATACTGAGGGTATGAATCCATGAAATACGTGTTATGTGTTTGGTGTTGAGGTGACGCACATGTTACGTAACAGGCGTGTGGGTGTGCACCGTTGTAATTGTGACTCAGTTGATTCCGTGGTACTGTGTAGTTATAAAATCTTGTCATTATTCATGTAATCCATATGTGTTAGAGTAATTGAGCTATGATTCATGTTAGAAATCATGTGTTAGGCTATATGTTTATCCTATTGGGACCCACTGAGGTCATTTATGCTATTGAGTTATTTGCTTAAATTGCACTTGTGTACTCAGTCACATTTATCATTTGCATATCATACATCAGTAGTTGTTATCATTTATTGTTACATCATGTTATCATTGTTTGGCCTAATAGGCATGAGATTTATGAGTGCGAGACACTGGAGAGATTGATGACTGAGTTGGGGCTTGAGGGCGACTCGTGAGTGATATTTTTTGGATCAGGCTGCACGCTGAAATTGTCTTTATTGACACATTTATGGTATCGGGCTACACGCTGCAGCAAGCCATGTTGGCTTATATTAGTGCTTGGGCAGGATCTGCCCTTCCTGAGTCTGACATACCAGCAGTGAGCGCAGGTACCGTTGAGTGTTGAGTGATTGAGTATGCTGAGCAATTGAGTGTGTTGAGTTATTGAGCATGCACAGTGATATTGAGTATCTGAGAGTGTGAGTACATGAGTTTATTACTGTGATGCATTACATGTGACATGCATATTTGACATGTAGACATAGAGACATGACATATTACACTCTGCACTTTGTGAGCAGATCTAGGTATATTTGGACCCGGTAGTTGCTAGACTTGGAGCAGTATCTGCCAAGAGACTATTGATGTAGCTGCTATGACGTCCATAGACTTCGACTCTCCTTCCTTTTAGTTTATTCTGTACTACTCTATTTTTCAGACAGTTGTATTAGAAATTTAGACTATGTTGACACTTAATAGCTCATGTACTCGGTGACATCCGTATTGTGGGAGATTTTGTAGTTGAGCCAGAATTGTTCTTATTGGTTATGCATGTGATTTTTCACTGTTAAACTTATTACATCATGCTTTTCATTTAAAATGAGTTGTTATTATGTTTTTGTTGGCTTGCCTAGTAATGTGCTAGGCGTCATCACGACATATTAAGATTTGGGTCGTGACACCAGTTAGGCACATCGGAAGTTTCGTGATATTGCCTGCATGGTAGGAGAAAAGGTATTGCTCAGAGTTTCACCCATGTAGGTTATTATGTGGTTTGGGAAGAAGGGCAAGTTGAGCCCGCGGTATATTGGACCTTTTGAGGTGCTTGAGAGGATTAGAGATGTGGCTTACAAGATTGCATTGACACCTACTCTATCGCGTATTCACCTAGTGTTTCATGTCTCCATGATCCGAAAGTATTTCGGTGATTCGTCTCATGTTTTAGACTTCAACACGGTTCAGTTAGATGGGGATTTGACTTATGATGTGGAGCCGGTGGCCATTTTTGTTCGGCAGGTTCGAAAGTTGAGATCAAAGAATATAGATTCAGTGAAAGTATAGTGGGTAGGCTAGCCAGTCAAGGAGGCTACTTGGGAGACCAAGCGGGAAATGCAGAGCAGCTACCCACAACTATTTGAGGCTCCAAGTATGATTCTAGACTCGTTCGAGGAGGAATGATTGTTTAAGAGGGGGAGAATGTAACGTCTCGGCCAGTCATTTTGAGTATTGTATCCCCGTTCCCCCATTTATTGCTTATTCTATGTTTGTTTGTTATTATGTGACTTGCCGAGGTGGTTTTTCTAGTTCCGGGGATGTATCGGAATGAATTGGGACACTTAGTCCCAAGGTTGGAAGCCTAAGTTGTAAGAGTTGACCGGATATTGGCTTATGAGTAGACAACTCTAAAATGGAGTTTTGATGGTTTTGATAGCTGTGTATGGTGATTCTGGACTTAGGAGTGTGTCCGGATACCATTTTGGAGGAGGTCTGTAGGCGGTTTTGGCTTAAATTGGCGAAAGTTGGAAAAGTTGAAGTTTGGAGATTTGAGAAGTTTGATTGAGAGTTGACTTTGTTGTTACCGGGCTCGAATTTTTGTTTGCGAAGTTGGAATAGGTCCAATGTGTCATTTATGTCTTGTGTGCAAAATTTGAGGTCAATCAGAGTTGGTTTGATAGGTTTCGGCATCGATTGTAGAAGTTGGAAATCCATTTATTTCAATAGGCTTGAATTGGGGTGCGATTCATGTTTTTGATGTTATGTGATGTGATTTGAAGCCTCAACTAAGTTTGTATGATGTTTTAGGATGGATAGGTATGTTTGGATGGGGTCCCGGGGGGCCTTGAGTGAGATTCAGATTGATTCGGATTGAGTTTTGTCCTTTTAGAACTGTGATCTGGTGTCTGGTGCAGCCTTCATCACGTTCACGATAAAGGGATCGCGTTCGCATAGTGTTGCTTAGGGGTAGGAAGATTTTGTTCTTCGTGATCGCGAAGAAGGACATGCGTTTGCGAAGGTCTAGTGAGTTGTGCATTGTGAGCACGAGAGGAGACTCGCATTCGCGTAGAAGGATGAGGCCGGTTGGGCACTAGGCATTTAAGCCTTCGCGTTCGCGGGAGAGGGTCCGCGTTCGCGTAGGCATTGGTCCTGTGGTATTTGTGTTCGTGAGGGAGGTCCCACGTTCATGTGAGAGGCATTTTGGCAGCTGATATTTTTGTGCTTCACGAACGCGAGGCAATTTCCGCATTCGCGAAGAAAGGCAACTGGACAGCAGTATATTATTTCCAAATCAAGGGTTTTGTTCCATTTTTCATATTTTGAGATAGAGACCTCGATTTTAGGCAATAGTTGAAGAGACTTTCAAGGAGTCGATTGGGGTAAGTAATTTTAACTGGGATTTGATTATTTTACATGAATCCATCATTGTCTTTACCATTTAATTAGTGTTTTGGGTTGGAAATATATTGAAAACATTTGTGGAAACTTCATAAGCTATATTTTGAGGATTTGAAATGCGATTTGAGGTCGGAATTGGATGATTTTGGTATGGTTGGACTCGTTACTAAATGAGTGTTCGGATTTGGTAAATTTTGTCGGGTTTCGAGACGTGGGCCCGTGGTTAATTTTTGGGTTGGTTTTTTGACTTTGGTTAAAGAACTTAGTTTATCGTATGAAATCGATTCCTATAGCTTGTATTGATTGTATTAAGTTGTTTGTGGCTAGATTCGAGTCGTTCGAGGCCGATTTGCGATGCAAGGGCTTGTTGGAGTTGTGATTTGCGCGGTTTGAGGTAAGTAACACTTCTCAACTCGGTACTGAGGGTATGAATCCCTGAAATACGTGTTATGTGGTTGGTATTGAGGTGACGCACATGCTAGGTAATGGGCGTGTGGATGTGCACCGTGGTAATTGTGACTCGGTTGATTCTGTGGTACTGTGTAGTTATCAAATCTTGTTACTATTTATGTAATACCTACGTGTTAGAGTAATTGAGTTACAATCCATGTACGATATCATGTTTGTGCTATATGCTTATCCTGTTGGAACCCGCTGAGGTCATTTATGTTGTTGAGTTATTTGCTTAAATTACAATTGTTTACTCAGTCACTTTCATCATTTGCATATCATATCTCAGTCTCTATTATCATTTATTGTTACATCATGTTATCATTGTTTGGCCTGATTGGCATGAGATTTGTGATCCCGATAAACTGGAGACAATGATGACTGAGTTGGGGCCTAAGGGCCGGCTTCTGAGTGATATTTTTGGGATCGAGATGCACATCACAATAGGCTTTATTGACATATTTATAGGATCGGGCTGCACACCGCAGCATTTCATGTTAGATTATATTAGCGCTTAGGCAGGATCCGCCTCTCCGGAGTCTGACATACCAGAAGTGAGCGTAGGTACCGTTGAGTGCTAAGTGATTGAGTGTGCCGAGCGATTGAGTGTGCTAAGTGATTGAGAGTGCTCAGTGAGATTGAGTACTCTGAAAGTGTGAATACATGAGTTTATTATTGTGATGAATTACACATGACATGCATATTTGACATGTAGACATAGAGACGTTACATTTCTCATGCTGGCTATACTTGGCATATTTTATCAGTACTGAGCTTAGATTGTTGACCCTGAAAGCATGTCTGCATTTATGTACTATGTACGAATTGATTATAGGATTTCTCCGAGTATTACTATCATTTCCCTGTTATATCGGTACTGTTACTATATGGATTTGGACTGTACCTTTCTGAGCTCGTCACTACTTTCAGCCCAAGGTTAGTCCTGTTTCTTATTGAGTACATTGGGTCGGTTGTACTCAAACTACACTCTGCACTTCGTGTACAGATCCAGGTACATCTAGAGCTGGTGGTTGCTAGACTTGGAGCAGTATCTGCCAGGAGACTATTGAGGTAGCTACTATGATGCCCGAAGACATCGACTCTCCTTCCTTTCAGTTTTATTTTGTACTATTCTATTTTTCAGACAATTATATTAGAAATTTAGATTGTGTTGACACTTAGTAGCTCATGTACTCGGTGACACCTAGATTTTGGAATATTTTGTAGTTGAGTCACAGTTGTTCTTATCGGTTATTTATGAGATTTTTCATTGTTAATATTATTACATCATGCTTTTCATTTAAAATACATAGTTATTTTGTGATTGCCGGCTTGCCTATTAATGTGATAGACACTATCACGACATGTTGAGATTTGGGTCGTGACATAACCTCATTACATTGAGTAATGATCATTTTCCCACAAATTAGGGGACTTTTTCCCACAAACCTCGGCTTAACCTTGGAATGTGTCCCTACACCGGTATGTTTAGTTCCAAGGTAACGAATTCAAGATTCGAACCAACCTCGGTGGTATCCAGTAGTAACTCCCAAAACATTTGAATTTTCTAAAATAGACTCATAGCTTATAAGCTTCAAAGAAATCTGCCTCAAATGAATTTACGGTGTTCATAGTCGATCCAACCATTTGAACAAGAATCAAATGAGAACCTTCTTCAATTTCATGTAAAACGGAATTAACAAAATGAGAATTTATCTTTTAGTTCAACAAGTTCCACTCCAATATGTAAAGATATTTAGAAAAATGTTACACTTTATATTTTCAATAAAATAACTCATTAATGGCACATAACCATTTATAATGAAAGGAATGGTGTAACCCCAATACGCTCGTCCCTACAAGCTAGGATCCACACTTAGAAGTCATGTTATAAATCATTTTAAGATATGCAATTTGGAGGAATAGCTCCATGAAGTAGTAGGTTTTAACATACCTCAATATGCTCCCAAAACTTTACCACAAGTATCCAAGATCTTCAACCAATCACAGTTTACACAATTATATCCAACACGAGTCAAGAGTTGTTCAACAATACCCAACAAGACCTATTTCGACCTTTACTCTTGCAGAGGACTGAAATCCAGCACATGTGACTAATCCTCATAGTTCTTCCGAAGCTTGGAAACATGGAATATCGGATGAACTCCTGACAAGCTGGGTGGTAAAGCAAGTCTACATGCCACCTTACCAAATCTCTCCAATACCTCAAATGGACCAATATACCAGGGGCTCAACTTTCCTTTCTTCCAAAATCTCATCACGCCTTTCACAGATGAAACTTAAAGAAGAAACTTCTCACCCTCCATGAACGCCACATCACGAACTTTCCTATCAACATATCTCTTTTGCCTGGACTATATTGTACGAAGTCGCTCCTGAACTAATTTCACCTTCTCTAAAGCATGATGAGCCAAATATGTGCCCAATAACTTAGCCACACTAGGCTCAAACCAACCAACTGGAGAACAACATCGCTTCCCATATAAGGCCTCATATAGAGCCATCTGTATACTAGATTAATAGTTGTTGTTGTTGTATGCTAACTCCACTAATGGTAGAAACTAACCCCACTAGCCTCTAAAATCAATAATACAGGCCCTCAACATATCCTCCAAAATCTGAATTGCCCACTCGGACTGCTTGTCCGTCTAAGGATGAAATGCAGCACTCAACTAAACCTGCATGTCAACTCACACTGAACAGCTCTCCAGAAATGTGAAGTAAGCTCAGTGAGTCGATACGAGATAATAGACACATGCACACCATGCAGGCTAACAATCTCTTTGATGGGGCGCTTAACCAACTGCTCCGAAGTGTAAGAAGTCATGATTGGAATGAAATGCATAGATTTTGTCATTCTATCCATAATGACCCAAACAACATCAAATCTCCTCAACGTCCGTATCAATCCCACCATAAAATCCATGGTAATGCGCTCCTACTTCCACTGCGGTATATTTAACCTCTGAAGAAAACCACCAAGTCTGATGCTCATACTTGACCTACTGATAATTCAAACACCGTGCAACATAACAAATAATGTTCTTTTTCATCCTTCGTAGCACCTGGATTTATAGAATATCGCAAACTATGAGCCTCTTCAAGAATCAACTTTTTCAATCCACTGATATTAGGAATACAAATTCGACCTTACAGTTGCAATACACCATCATCGCCAATAGTCACCTCCTTCACGCCACCTTGTTGTACCGTGTCCCTAAGGACAAGCAAATGGGGATCCTCAAACTAACGAGCCTTAATGCGCTCAAACAAGGAGGACTGTGATACAATACAAGTAAGGACTCTGAAAGGCTTTGAAATATCTAATCTCAAAATTTTGTTGGCCAAAGTCTGAACATCCATAGCCAAAGGCCTCTTTGTAGTTGGGATAAATGCTAAACTCCCTCTACTCTTCGCCTTTCTACTAAAGGCGTTAGCCACCATATTAGCCTTCACCGAATGATAAAGAATAGTGATATCATAATCATTCAATAGCTCCAACCACCTCTGCTACCTCAAATTCAAATCCTTCTATCTAAACAGGTGATGAAGACTCCTACGATCCGTATACACATCAGAGGACACACCATACAAGTAGTGGCTCCAAATCTTAAGCGCGTGCATAATAGTTGCTAACTCCAAATCATGTACAAGATAGTTCTTCTCATGGGGCTTCAACTGGTGTGATGCACATGAAATCACCCTACTGTCCTGCATCAACACACATCCAAGGCCAACACGCGAAGCATCGCAATAGACAATATACATCCCTGACTCTGAGGGCAATACTAAAACTTGAGATGTAGTTAAAGCTGTCTTGAGCTTTTGAAATCTCTCCTCACACTCATTAGACCATCTGAATGGAGTACCATTGAGTGAACTTGGTAAATGGACCTGCAATACACGAGAAACCATTTACGAAGTGATGGTAGTAACTATCTAAACCTAGGAAACTCTAGATCATTGTAGCTATAGAAGGTCTATGCCAAATCTGAACTGCCTCCATCTTCTTCAGATCCACCTTGATCCCATCCCTAGACATCACGTGGCCCAAGAATGCCACAAAGTCCAACCAAAACCTACACTTAGAGAACTTAGAATATAACTTCTTCTCCCTTAGCGTCTGAAGCATAATTCTCAAATACTGCTTGTGCTCCTTCCTACTACAGGAATACACCAATATATCATCAACGAACACAATAACAACAGAGTCCAAATAAGGCTGGAATACACTATTCATCAAATTCATGAAAGTTTCTGGCACATTAGTCAACCCAAATAACATAACCAAAAATTCATAATGCCCATAATGAATCCTGAAAGTTGCCTTAGGGATGTCTGAAGCTATAATCTTCAACTGATGATACACCAATCTCAAGTCAATATTTTAGAAAACCCTAGCCCCCAGGAGCTTACAAATCATCAATGCATGGCAGTGGATACTTGTTCTTGATGGTATCCCGATTCAACTGCCGATAGTCAATACACATTATTATAGACCTATCTTTATTATTAACAAACAACACTGGCACCCTCTAAGGTGAAATAGTAGGCCTGATGAACCCCTTATCCAGCAATTCTTGCAACTGTTCCTACAATTCCTTCAACTCAACTGGAGCCTTATGAAATGGAGGATTAGAGAGAGGTTGTATGCACGGTGCCAAATCAATATCCTTATCGGGTGCCATGCCCGGTAGATCTGCAGGAAACACATCCGAAATCCATCACTACTGTAATTGGCTCGACAGTAGGAGTATCAGGACTAACATCTATGACAAAAGCTAGATATGCCAAATTTCCTTTCTGAATCATCCATTGAGCCTTAAAAAATGAGATCACTCTGCTACGAGTGCAACCAAGAGAACCCTTCCATTCCAACCCCGGCATAGCCAATGTCACAGTCTTAGCGTGAAATCAAGAATAGCATTATACCGAGATAACCAATCTATACTCAAGATCACATCAAATTCTACTATATTTGACAAAAGCAAGTCCGCTCTCATCTTAAAACCATATATAGAAACCACACAAGTCAGATAGAGTCGATCTACCATAATAGAATTCCCAATCGGTGTAGATACACGAATATGGGTAATAAGCAAATAACGTGGCATACTCAAACAAGAAGCAAAGTATGATGACACATATGAATAAGTAGAGCCAAGATCAAACAATACTGAAGCATCCATGTGGTACACAAAAACAAAACCTATAATCACTGCATCAGAAGCAACAACCTCAGTCCTCCCTGGGAACGCATAACATCTAGCCTGACCTCAACTAGACATAGCTCCCCCACTAGGATGACCACGTACCGGATGACCTCCACCCCGAGCTAGCTGAGCGGGTGGTGTAGCAATAGGCACATGAATCATAGTCTAACCTCCCTGCTACCTTGAGTCTCTGTGATAACGGGGGTAGTATTTCCTTACTTTCCCCATGTCTCCACACTAATAACAGCATCTAAATAGAAATGAATGCAAGGCCTGAGTCATACCCCGTGACCCAAAATACCCACTAGAAGAACCTGATACCGATGAACCCTAAATAAATGGAGCGATGAGAACTCTACTCTGGAAGTACACTGAATGAAGACTGCATAGAAGCTCCTTGACTAGATAACAGTGCATGATAAGCTGGCCTGCTAGAATGGCCTCCCCAAAATCAACCTCGGCCTCCAGATGCAACACCACCGAAGCAACCTGAATGTCGAGACCTCTTGTCCTTGCCCTGCATCATCTCTGTGGTCCCACGGTTGCGCTCAACATGACACGCTATCTCTACAGCTTGGTGAAATGAAGTCCCGGTCTCTACCTCTCTAGCCAGAGCAAAGCAAATGCCATAGTTAAGACCATTAATAAATCTCCTCACTCTTTCCTCCTTAGAAGGAACCAAAATAATAGCATGACGGGATAACTCGATAAATCTCATCTCATACTTAGTAATTAACATCGGACCCTGCTAAAGGTCTCAAAATACCTCCTCAGCTTCTCTCTCATGGTGCGGGGCACAAACATCTCCAAAAGAACGGTGGAGAACTGAGCCCAAGTGAGAGGAGGTGATCATGCTGGTCTACCCTGCTAAAAAACCTACTACCACCTCTTAGCTAGACCTTGCATTTGGAAGACGGTGAAATTAACTCCATTAGACTAAACTAGTCCCAGGTTGCGCAAAATCTCATGGCTGCAGTCTAAGAAGTCTTGGGCATCTTGTGAAGGTGTACTGCTGAAGTGAGCTGGATGAAACTTTGTGAACTTATCTAGCCTCTTCAGCTCATCAATCGACATCACGGGCCTATCCTCAGGTTGCGCGGCAACAGTGGGCTGAACTCCCCCAATAGGTAACACTCTGGGGTCTGATAACTGCATGGGCCATCTACTCTGGTGTGTGAGTAGTAGGAGTGTGTGCTCTGCCCCCTACCTAGGAAGTAGCCGATGCAGTAGGAAACGCCCCTGCCTTGGCAAAACTCTTGAATAAACCAATCATGCGAACCAAAGCATCCTGAATAGCTGGCATAGAAAATAAACCCTAGGTAACTTGAGCTGGTCCCTCGGCTCAACATAGTCATGCACCTGCTACTCAATGGGAGCTACTAGTGGCTCCACAACAACTGCTCGAGCAGGGCCCCTAACTGTGGCAACACATAGTCCACCCCTACCTCTTCCTCGGCCGCGACCTCTCGCAGCTCTGGCCTGGGTACCGAAGCATGATCATGTGCACTAGAAGATCATTGTTCTCACCATATGTGAGAGAATATAAGAGCAAAAATTTTGACTTAAGGATAAACAAATTTGCATGATAGAGAATGAAAGAAAGAGAAGCTTTCCTAACAGCCCTGTAGCCTCTCACACATAAGTACATACGTCTTCGTACTGAATCTCAAGACTCTACTAGACTCGCTCATGACTCGTGAGACCTAAGCAACCTAGCACTCTTATACCAACTTGTCATGACCCAAAATCGCACCTGCACTTGTAACGACCTGACTTGTCATTTTAAGTATTTACGCCTCATTTAGTGACTTAAGGTCTCGATCAGCCTTGCAATATGTATTAAGTCCCGCGTGTATAGTCGTGTTTGATTTATGGATGATTCGAGGAGATTTGGGATACTTAGTCCCTCAGATGGAAGCTTAAGCCTTAGGATTTTTACCGTAGTCGGAACTGTGTGAAGATGATTCCGGAATAGAGTTTTGTCGGTTCCTTAGCTTCGTTGGGTGCTTTTGGATTTAGGAGCATGTTCGGACTGTGAATCTGAGGTCTGTAGCCAATTTAGGCTTGAAATGGCGAAAGTCAAATTTTTGAGAAGTTTGACCGGGGGGTTAACTTTTTGATATCGGGGTCGGAATGCGATTTCGAGAGTCGGAACAGCTCCGTTATGATATTTGGGACTTGCCTGCAAAATTTGAAATCATTCTGAATTGATTTGATGTGTTTCGGCACAAGTTATAGAATTTGAAAGTTCAAAGTTCATAGATTTTGATTTGGGGTGCGATTCATCGTTTTGATGTTGTTTGAGTTGATTTGAGAATTCAACTAAGTTCGTATGATATTTTTGGACTTGTTGGTGTATTTGGTTGAGGCCCGGGGGGCCTCGGGTGTGTTTCGGGGTGGTTTCATAATTATTTCGGGCTGTTTCAGAACTACTGTATCTGGTATCTGACTTCCTTCTTCGCGAATGCGAAGAGAGTCATGCGAACGCGAAGAAACATTTTGAGGCTGCTGGGATTTAGCCTTCGCGAACGCGAAGGAGGTCTCGCGAACACGAAGGTATGCCTGAAGAACCTACGCGAGCGCGAGGGGCTAGTCGCGCATGCGTAGGAGGAAGGAGGGGACTGGGCTTGGAGTTATCAGCCTTCGCGAACGCGAAGCTTCAATAGCGAATGCGAAGCTTCAATCGTGAACGCGAAGCAGTAGGACCTGAGTGCATCGCGAACGCGAGAGCCTGAATGCAAAAGCGATGATATGTATGGCAGGCCTTTGCAAACGCGATGCTTATAACACGAACGCGAAGAAGAAATTGAGGCAGCGAGTTTTTGGCCTTCGTGAATGCGAAGAAGGCTTATCTGGGCAGAATTAAAAGTCCCAAAAACGGGGGTTTGAGTTCATAACTCAAGATCTAATTTGGAGCTCTGTAGAAGGCGATTTTTGGAGAGATTCTTGCGTGGGTGTTTGGGGTTAGTGATTCTTATCCAGTTTTGATTAATTTCCATGATTATTTCTTTGAATCAATCATTTAATTCGGATTTAATGGAGGAAAAATCATGATTTTTGTAAAAGCTTCCAAAAACGAAAATTTAAGATTTGGAAGTCGAGTTGTTATTGGAATTCGATAAAATTGGTATGGTTGAACTCGTATCGGAATGGTGTTCGGATTTCATGAAAATTATGTCGGGTTTCGAGAGGCGGGTCCCGCATTGACTTTTGTTGACTTTTTGGAATAAATTTTTAAGTCAACGTATAATTATCCGGAATTATTTCCGATGAATGTTAATGAAGTTATACAATTAATTTGGATAGATTTGATCGGCCCGGAAGTCAATTCAAGTAAGAAGGCGATTTTGGAATATCGGCATAACTTCAAAGAGGTAAGTGTCTTGCTTAACCTTGAGTGGGGAAAATTCCCCTTAGGCATTGAGTCTTATGTGCAACTTGGGTAATTGAAACCATGTACGCGAGGTGACGAGTACGTACTTGGTTTATATGTGCAAATTTTATTGAGTTAAAGTCTTGAGCATATTGTGTAGTCAATTGGATAACTGTTGGCATATATTTAATCATCTACTTGTCGTGCCTAAACCCTTGTTGTTGACTCTGTTGTTATATGATAATGTGATTGTGATTGTTATTTGATTATTTATGAAATTTCACGAATTTGCTGGTTTGATAATTATTGGAATTTAATTTCATATTGAATTTTCCCCTATGCAAATAATTAATTAAATGAGCTTAAGAAGAGGTGTTTATGTAATTGTTGAAAATTTGATCTTTTATGAAGACTTTGCTTTATGTTGAGTAATTTCTATCTTTATTTGATTGTTTTTTAGTGTTGTACACATTGTGTGGAGAATTTGGCTATCTGCTGTGAAATTAATTGACTTGGTTATAGCTTTGAAATTTGGTTATGGCCATTGGGTAGATTGTGATATGAATTAATTTTTGTTATGTTGTTGTGATAAATTTCCGTGTAAATTGTTGTGTTGTGTGAGTTGTTATTTTGGGGAGATAAAGGTGGCATTTTACTGTTGTGTTTATTGGCTATTGATATTGTCTGGGCGGAGCGATAAGGGTGGCTATAGGAGCGATAAGGTGGCAATAGGAGCGATAAGGGTGGCTATTGTCAGGGACGATATGTGATGATGTGGGGTTGTGGTGTTGACAATATTTATGTAATGTTGTGATTTTCTTGTGTTTATTTTTATACCTTGGGCAAATTGTCTTGTTGTTAGTAAATTGATAATAATCTGATTTATGTTGAAATTGGGAGCTTGTGGCTATTTTCAGGCGGTTTATAAAATAAAATGTGAGAACGAGGTGCCGTGAATTGTGATATGAAATGGGGATATTGGCACGTGAATTATCCGTGCAGTTGTGATATGAAATGGGGATATTGACACGTGAATTATCCGTGCAGTTGTGATATAAAATGTGGGTACGAGGTGCTGTGATGAAATGATAATGATATTTGGCACGTGAATTGTCCGTGCAGTTATGATATGAAATGAGGGCACGAGGTACCAGGCAAATATGATGATTTAATTATGGGCACGAGGTGCCGTGGAAATATGAAAATGGACTAAGACCCGTATTTTAATGATTTTAAAATGAGGTGTCACATGGTGACTTTTTAATTGAAAGAATTATATTCAAAATATTTATTTGGAAGGATTTCTACTTAGAAAGTATTATATAAAAATATTGTATTTTGAAAGATATTTATTTGAGGAAATTGTATTTGAAAAGATTTATTGAAAGAATTATATTTAAAAAATAACTATTTGAGAAAATTATATTTGAAAGAGAGTCATCTGGAAGAACTATGTGAAAGACATTTATTTGAAGGGCTTTATTTAATTGGGTGTAATTGTATTTATTAATTATTGAGTGATATTAATGGTATTCTTGTTGTCTGTTGTGCATATCACTGGTTGTTTTATCGTGCCTTTATTATTATTTGTTTTCTATTATTTTGTATATTATATTGCACAGGTTATTAGACTAGTGAGTGTCTTGACTGTACCTCGTCTCTACTCCATTGAGGTTAGTCTTGATACTTACTAGGCATCGCTGTGGTGTGCTCACTCTACACTTCTGCACATTTTGTGCAAAGCCAGGTATTAAAGATAACAGACTTGAGCAGAGTTAAAGCGGGATCGTAAGGATTCAAGGTAGAGCCACTTGGTCGTCGCAGTCCCTTGGAGTCCTTTCATTTCATTGTACTGTTAACTTGTAATCAAACAGTTTTGTATATTCGTTCCTCGTGATCATTCTATGTATTCAGTTAGAGTTCGTGACTCAGTACTACCAGTCTTGGGAGGTAGTATATTCATATTTGTTCCGCTGTCAGTTTTGATTATTTATTTATAAAAAAAGGCTTCTAAAGGTAATTGAAATTGGCTTACCTAGTCTTAGAGACTAGGTGCCATCACGACGCCTGTGGTGGGATTTTGGGTCGTGACAGAGCCGTGATGGCGCCTAACACTGCTTGCTAGGCAAGCCAACAACTAACATGCAGAAATAAACTCCAACATCACTATGAAATAGTCTCAATAACGATAAAGCACAAAATACTTAAGTCAATAACAACAATACAACTGAAAACATCTCACAATCTGGTGTCATCTAGTACATGAGCTCCCTAGAGTAAGTAAATACAACGCTCTGAACAAAAGTACCATATTGTCCGAAGGACTAAACAATAATAGCATTATATAGAGGAGATTTCAAGGCCTGCAAGTGGGATAGCAATGCTACCTCAAAATCTCCTAAGGTCCAGATACAGCTCCCTAGGAATCACCTTAATCAGTGGCACCTAGATTTGCATATATATTATGATGCAGTGTGAGTACAACCGATCCCATATACTCGATAAATAGCAAGCCTAACCTCGATTTGGAAGTAGTGACGAGATTGACAGAGTTTAATACACACTTCTAACAATCAACAACAATGATAACAATATAGTAATAATTGCAAAAGGAAAAGCAGCATAATAATATCAGGTTCAACTCTATCACATTAAGGGGTCATTTGGTAGGATGCATTAGCTTTTGGAATTACTAATATCTTGTTTAGTACACTTTTTCAACCTATGTATTACTAATACAGGTATTAGTTATACAACCTATTTGGTATTATCCTATGTTTAACTAATACATAGCAAACCATGGTATTAGCAATACCATGGCTATTAAAGCATGCATTAGCATGGTTAAAGACAAAATTATCCTTCAGTCTCTTAAAGCTAAAGAATATGGAGGGTATTTTTGTAAACAACTAATTTTTAGAAAAATTATACAATGCATTTTAGTTTTTTATACACCACACCGAATATTGAATAAGAAATAATCCCTGCATTACTAATACGCCTTAATCATCACTATTCTTAACACCCTACCAAATGACCCCTAAGATAAAAATAAGCATGCTTTCCAAATATATTAGTCAAGGTGTCACGACCCAAAATCTATAATAGGTCGCGATAGCGCCCAACGCCACCGTTAGGCAAGCGAATACGTGAACCTCTAATTTAATTATTCCTTTTTAAGTTTTAAAATAAGCAATTTCCTTATATACACCAAATAAGAGTAAAATCTCATGGAACCGTACATATTTCTTTCCCAAAAATATCAAGTGTGAATAATACATAAACCACGGTGACAGTAATAATAAGTACAATGGTACATAACTAATAGTAGACCCCAAAACCCAGTGCCACAAGTGCATGAGCAATCTAGGGAATATAAAAACTACTACAGCTACTGTCCGAAGTAAAATATACAGAAACAATAAATAAGGTAGATGGAGAGTCCGGTGCTGTAGATCGAAGCAAGGCAAGCAGCTCACCACTAAGTCAGTGTGAAAGTGCATCTACGAACCCGTGTGACCACTGGAAGTACCTTTCTCAGTACCTGAACAATCAATGCAGAACTGTAGCGGGAGTATGTAAAACAATACATACCCAGTAAGTATCTAGTCTAACGTCGAAGAAGTAGTGATGAGGATTCGACTTGATACTTACTAGTGGTCAAATAGTAATAACATACATAAGGTAGGAGGATGTACAACAAGTAGCAACGAAACAGATAAAACATTACATTAATTCTAAATCTCCAACATGAATATATTTAAGGTCACCAAAATGTAATAACCGGCCTCGAAAGCACAAACTCAGCTGCTATGAAACAAAATCAAATCTCAAGTACTAAGCACGAGTTTGCCGAGTCAGACGGCCCAATCCCATAAAAAGTGATACTCAGTACTGCCGAGGCGAACAACCCAATCCCATAAGAATAATGATACACAGTATCGCCGAGGCGAATGGACCGATCCCATAAGAATAGTGTTACCATACTACTGAGGCGAATGGACTGATCCCATAAGAGTAATTTATAGCACTGCCGAGGCGAACGACCCGATTCCATAAGAGTAGAGAAACTACCTCACTCGCGAAAGTACGTGCAAATCAAGAAGACACGGATATATCGTTCATCAATAATTGCACAATTTTCTAAAGTACAAGCCTCAATCGATATTTTATTCTAACCTCAATATCGGTCCTAAATTAAGGAAATCAAATACACAAGGTTAATACAAATAACACATTTAAGGCATGATGAGAAGCTAAATCTACCTGGACATAACATGAATATAGCTACGTACGCACTCTCGTCACCTCGTACATACATAGCTCCCAAAACAAGTAGCAAACAATAATTAATTCAGCAAAGGAGATAATTTCCTCTTACAAGATTAGGCAAGAGACTTACCCCGCTTCCAAGTTCACTATTCGCCTCTTAACCTAATTAGAAAGTCTCCAAACGAAGCCGAGCAATCCGAAACTAGACCAAAGTTGTATATACTAATCAATATATTCTCAAAAGTTCATAATTTAACTACTAAAGCAATTTCTCAACCAAAATTCGGAATATCCATAAAAGTCACCCCCGGGCCCACATGCCTGGATTCTGAAAATTTTCGAAGACAAACGTCATCCATGACCTTATAAACTCAAATATATCACTTATTCCAAATTCCATAATCAAATTCGTGATCAAATCCCATTTTTACTTAAACCCTTAGTTCTGCACAAAATCCCAAAAATCTCCACAAATTTCTATGTTTAATATACCCATAATCCATGTATTTCACTTGAAAATGGGTAGGATTTAATTACCTTGTGATGTTCATGAGAATCTCCCACAAATGTTCTCTCAAATTCACCCAAGACCAAGTGAAAATGTTAGGGGATTAGGCTAAGTCCCGAATTAAATGCAACCTCTTTTACCCAGCGATTATTGCACGTGCGGTCACTTAGCCGCATCTGCGATCCCGCAGGTGCGGTCACTTAACCACATCTGCGATCCCGCAGGTGTGGTCCAAAGAGCTCATCTGCGATCCCCTTTTAGCCTCCAACCTTTTGCTTTTGCGGAAAAGGATCCGCTTCTACAAGTCCACTTATGCGTACTTTCTCCGCTTCTGTGCATCCACTTCTGTGGTCTTCAGCCCATCGGTCCATTTCCGCTTCTGTGGAGCACCCGTTGCATCTGCGGGCTCGCACATGTGAAAAAACCTCACATCTGTAGCATTCCCAGCTCCAGCCCAAAATTCGCTTCTGCGACCATGGGGTCACTCCTGCGATCTCGCACCTGCGGCCATTTCCTTGTAGGTGCGATTGCACCAGACTTGAAGCCTTCAGAAATACTACTAAGAGCAAACATGTTCCACACCTCATCCGAATAGCACCCGAGGCCCCTTGGGACCCCGTCCTAACATACCAGCAAGTTCTAAAACATAATGCAAACATACTCGAAGCCTTAATTCATATTAAACAACATGAAAATCATGAATCGCACCTCAAAACCACATTGATCAACTTCTAAGCTTCAAACTCATTTCAACCAACTCCGAACGCGACGAAACATACTTAGACAATTCGGAATGATGCCAAATTGTACGCACAAGTCATAAATCACAATACAAACCTATTTCAAGGCTCGGAATCTCAAACGAACATCGATAACACCAAAATTCACTTCAAGGCAAACTTAAGAGATTCTAAAACTAGGGATATCTGCTCTGCATGTCCTACTTAGTCTCCCATCCGTTGCTTAGGAAATAGGATCCTCCTCATAACAAATGCAACATGTTGGCATGGTACTTCAGGAGCATAGACACATGAAAAACTAGATGCACTCCCGATAGACTGGGAGGCAAAGAAAGCTCATAGGAAATCTCCCCAACTCTCTTCAACACCCCAAATGAGCCAACAAACCTCGGAATCAGCTTTCCCTTTTCTTTCTGAACCTCATGATACCCTTCTTCGGCGAGACTGTCAAGAGAATTTTCTCTCCCACCTTTAATGATAAATCACGTGCTTTCTAGTCCGCGTAACTCTTCTATCTAGACTGTGCCATGATAAGTCGCTCCTGAATCAACTTCACCTTATCCAAGGCATCTTTTACCAAGTCAGTACCATATAACCTAGCCTCGCTGGGCTCAAACCAACCGATAGGGGAACGACATCGCCGACCATCTAAAGCCTCAAACGGATCCATCTTGATGCTGGACTGATAACTATTGTTATAAGAGAACTAGGTCAATAGTAAGAATCAATCCCATTGCCTTCCAAAGTGAATAACACATGCTCTGAGCATATCTTCCAGAATCTAAACAGTCCGTTCCGACTCCCCGTCGGTCTGCGGATGAAAGGTTGTGCTGAGCTCTAATCGGGTACCCAACTCACTCTGTACAACTCT
This sequence comes from Nicotiana otophora, assembly GCA_000715115.1. Classification (NCBI taxonomy): domain Eukaryota; kingdom Viridiplantae; phylum Streptophyta; class Magnoliopsida; order Solanales; family Solanaceae; genus Nicotiana; species Nicotiana otophora. Next base: position 59,889 of record AWOL01S0044648.1, on the reverse strand, counting down.
CCAGAAATGCAAAGTGAACTAAGGGACCCTATCCGAAATGATGGAAATAGGCACGCCATGCAACCGGACGATCTCCTGAATATAATTCTAGGCCAACCTCTCTGAATTATAAGTAGTCACAACTGGAATAAAGTGCACCGACTTGGTCCGCCTGTTGACAATGACCCAGACGGCATCAAATTTCCTCAATGTCTTCTATAACCCAACTACGAAGTCCATAGTGATGCGCTCCCACTTCCACTCCGGCATAACCATTTGCTGAAGTAGGCCACCAGGCCTCTAGTGCTCATACTTAACCTGCTAGAAATTTAGACCTCTCGCCACATACTCTAATATGTCATTCTTCATCCGCCACCACAAGTAATGTTGCCTCAGGTCACAGTACATCTTCGTAGCACCTAGATGAATAAAATACCACAAACTGTGTGCTTCCTCTAGAATCGTCTCCCTTAAACCATCACATTAGGAACACATAAGCGACCCTGGAATCGCTGAACACCATCATCACCAATAGTAACTTCCTTGGCATCACCCTATAGCACTGTCTCTCTAAGGACCAGCAAGTGCGGATCATCATACTGGAGAGCCTTGATCCACTCGAATAAAGAAGACTGATCCACAACACATGAAAGAACTTGACTGGGCCACGAAATATCCAACCTCATGAGTCATTTGGCTAAGGACTGGATGTCCAAAGATAATGGCCTCTCCTTTACTAAAGTGAATGCCAAACTACACATACTCTCAGCCTTAATGCTCAAGGCATCTGCAGCCACATGTGCCTTGCTCGAACGATAGAGTATAGTAATATCCTAACCCTTCAGTAACTCAAGACACCTGCGCTGCCTCAGATTAAGATCCCTCTTCTTAAACAAATGTTGCAAGCTGCGATGATCAGTGTAAACCTCGCAAGACACCCCATAAATATAATGCCTCAAAATCTTGAGGGCATGAACTATCGTGGACAACTCCAAATCATACACATGATTATTCTTCTTGTAGGGCTTCAACTGACGTGAAGCATATGCAATAACTCGCCCCTCCTGGATCAATACACAACCTAAGCCAATGCGTGAAGCATCGCAATACATAATACACATCCTTGATCCAGAGCACAACACTAACACTGGCTTTGTAGTCAATGCGGTCTTGAGGTTCTAAAAGCTCGCCTCACAATTATCTGACCATCTGAACGGAGCACCCTTTTGGGTCAATCTAGTCAAAGGAGCCGCAATAGATGAGAAGCCCTCCACAAACCGACGATAATAACCTGCTAACCCAAGAAACTCTTGATATTGGTCGCTATGGTAGGACGAGGCCAACTCTAAACTACCTTGATTTTGCTGAGATCCACCATAATACCTTCACCCGATACAACATGCCCCAAGAAAGCCACTGAATCTATCCAAAATTTGCACTTGGAGAACATAGCATATAGTTTTTGTTCTCGAAAGGTCTGAAGCACTAATCTCAAATGTTGCTCGTGCTCCTCCATGCAATGCGAGTAGATCAATATGTCATCAATGAAGACAATGACAAATGAGTCAAGATATGATCTACTGATGATACCCAAATCTCAAAATGATCTTCGAGAACACTCTAGCACCCTGTAGCTTATCAAACAAATCATCAATGTACGGTAATGGGTACTTATTCTTGATGGTGACTTTATTTAACTGGCGGTAATCAATGCACATCCGTGTACTCCCATCCTTTTCTACACAAATAACACTGGTGCGCCCCAAGGTGACACCTTTAACCTGATGAACCCCTTCTCAAGCAACTCCTAAAGCTACTCCTTCAACTCGCTCAACTCCGTTGGATCCGTGCGATAAGGCAAAGTAGAAATTGATTGGGTGCTTGGCACCGAATCAATGCCAAAATTGATATCCCGATCTGGTGGCATACTTGGAAGATCAGCAGGAAATACATCAAAAAACTCTTGTACCGCCGGCACTGAATCTGTCATGAGATTCTCTACAGTAGTATCCCGAACAAAGGCCAAATAGGCCGAACAACCCTTTTTGACTATATGTCGAGCCTTCAAGAAAGAAATAATCTGACTGGAAGTACCAACAGATGAACCCCTCCACTCTAATTTTGGACTCAGACATCACCAAGGTAATAGTCTTGGCATGGCAATCAAGAATGACATGGTAAGGAGACAACCTGTCCATGCCCAGGATAACCTTGAAATTAACCATGTCAAGCACTTGAACATCCGCTCTGGTATCAAAACCCTAGAAAGTCATTACACAGGACTGGTAGACCCGATCCAGCACAACAGAATCACCAACGAGCTTGGAAACATATACATGAACACCCAAGGACTCACGAGATACACCTATATAAGGAGAAAATAGAGAAGAGACATAGGAATAAGTAGACCCAGGTTCAAATAGTACCAAAGTATCCCTACGACAAACATAAATAGTACATGTGATCACTGCATCGGAGGCGACTGCCTCTGGCCTGGATGGAAAAGCACAGAATCTAGCCGGAGCGCCACCTGACAAGCCTCCACCTCTAGGGCAACCCCTATCCACTTGCCCTCTCCCTTTGGCCAGCCAGACGGGTGGTGCAGTAGTTGGTGTGGTAATCATAGGTCGATGGTCTTTCTGCACTGCCTTGCCCCAAAGTTTGGGACAAAACCTCTTTACGTAGCCTAGTTTCCCACACTCAAAACAACCCCTCGGAGTGGTGAACTACTGAACCGAAGTCTAACCTTAATGGCTTGAATATCCACTGGAGGAACCCTGAATAGCTGGCAGATGGTAAGTACTCTCTGGAATAGCACTGAAGTAGAGTCATGTCGGAGTACTCCAAACAGGTAGTGGTGCTGAATGCATGGGCCTGCTAGACTTGCCCCTCATGAACTGACCTCTGCCCCTACACGGGATGCCACTGAATCCACTAAAATGCCAGGGCCACTTATCCCTCGGCGCAAACTCTCCACTATTGTTGTCGATACGCTAGATCCTCTGAGCTATATCCATGACCTCATAAAGGGAGTCCCCATCTCTGCCTCACAGGCCATAAAAACCTTAATCTCAGGGTGCAAACCTGCAATAAACCTCCACACCCTCTCTGTATCTGTGGGGAGTATAATAACTGCATGGCGAGACAAGTCAGTGAATCTCGAATCGTAGTCGATCACAGACATATGAGCCTGACGGAGCCAATTGAACTGACCCTGAAGCTCCTCTCTCTGAAGGTCGTATGTACTTCTCCAAGAATAGATGCTTAAACTGATCCCAAGTCAACAGAGGTGAACCCGCTGGCCTGCTATGAATGTAAGCTTGCCACCATCTACGAGCCTTTACCTCAAGCTAAAATATGGTGAAGTCTACCCCGTTAGACTCAAATATTCCCATGTTACGTAGCCTCTCCTTGCACCGTCCAATGAAATATTGTGGGTTCTCTTATCGCTCTCCCCTAAAGACAGGAGGACAAAGCCTAGTCCACTTGTCCAGCTGCTTCTGCTGCTCAACTGTCGCGGCTGGTCTTGGCTCTGGCATAACCGCTGCCACTGGTTGGACCATGCCCGCAGGTAGTGCACCTGGGGTCTGATAAATGACATCAGCATTCCCTATCGCCTGAGCGGTAGTGATCTGTGGTCCCCCTCCCACCTGAGATGTAGCTGGATCTTCTAGAAAGAGCCCGGCCTGAGTCATAAAATCCATGAACTGCAACATACTTCCCATGACCTCCTGGAAGCCTGGTATAGTCATAAAATCTACTGGGGCCGGCTTAGCTGTAGGTACCTCATCCTTCTCCTCACTAATAGGATCCTTCAATGGATCCACTGGTGGTACTACAGGAAAAACTCTGGGATTTCCTCATCCTTTCATAGTAGTTGTGGCCCTCCCTTGGCCTATGCCCTTGCATATGATAACCGGGGTAGCAGCCCATCTGCCGTCGGGTACAACTGTAGCGCGCGTTCTCACCATCTTCGAGGGAATAAGAGAAAGATACTTAGTACAACATCAATTGCACGATATGAGATGAAGAAAGAGAGGTTTACTAACACCCTATAGCCTCTCGAAGATAAAAATGCACGTCTCCGCACCTAACTATAAGACTCTACTAGGCTTGCTCATGACTCGTGAGACCTACATGAACCTAGAGCTCTGATACCAAGCTGTCACAATCCAAAACCTATAATAGGTCGCGATGGCGCCCAACCCCATCGTTAGGCAAGCCAATACGTGAACCTCCAATTTACTTATTCCTTTTTAACTTTTAAAATCAGAAATTTCTTTGTATACACCAAATAAGAGTAAAATCTCATGGAACCGTACATACTTCTTTCCCAAAAATATCAAGTGTGGATAATACATAAACCAAGGTAAAAATAATAAATAAGGTAGAGGGAGACTCCGGTGCTGCAGATTGAAGCAAGGCAAGCAACTCACAACTGGAAGTACCTATTTCGATACCTGCACAGTCAATGCATAAGTGTAGCATGAGTACGTAAAACAACGCATACCCAATAAGTATCTAGTATAACCTCGAGAAAATAGTGACGAGGAGTCAACTTGACACTTACTAGTGTTCAAATAGTAATAAAATACATAAGGTAGACATGGAGGATGTACAACAAGTAGCAACGAAACAGATAAAACATTAATTGTAAATCTCCAACATGAATCTATATAAGTTCACTAAAATTTTATAACCGGCCTCCAAGGCACGAACTCAGCTAATATCAAAACTAAATCAAATCTCAAGTATTAAGCACTAATCTGCCGAGGCGAACGACCTGATCCCATAGGAAAAGTGATACTCAGTACTACTAAGGCGAACGGTCTGATCCCATAAGAATAGTGATACACGGTATCGCCAAGACGAACGGCCCAATCCCATAAGAATAGTGCTACCATACTATCGAGGCGAATGGCCTGATCCCATAAGAGTAATTTACAACACTGCTGAGGTGAATGGCCCAATCCCATAAGAGTAGAGAAACTATCTCACTCGCAGAAGTACATCCGAGTCAAGAAGACACAGATCTATCGTACATCAATTGTTACATAATTTTCTAAAGTAAGAGGCTCAATTAATATTTTATTCTAGCCTCAAACTCAGTCCTAAAATAAGGAATTCAAATACACAAGGTAAATACAAATAACACATTAAGGCATGATGTGAAGCTAAGTCTACCCGTACGTAACATGAATATAGATACGTACAGACTCTCGTCACCTCGTGCGTACGTAGCTCCCACAACAAGTAGCACACAACAAGTAATTCACCTAAGGGGATAATTCATTCTTACAAGATTAGGCAAGAGACTTACCCCGCTTTCAAGTTTACCATTCGGCTCTTAACCTCACTAGAAAGTCTCCAAATGAAGCCAAACAATCCGAAACTAGACAAAAGTCGTACAAACTAATCAATATATGCTCAAAAGTTCATAATATAACCAATAAACCAATTTCCCAACCAAATTCGGAAAATTCATAAAAGTCACCCTCGGGCCCACTTGCTCAGATTCCAGAAATTTTCGAAGACAAATGTCACCCATGACCTTACGAACTCAAATATATAATTTATTCCAAATTCCATAACCAAATTCGTATTCAAATCCCATTTTTACTTAAACCCCAGGTTCTCCAAACAATCCCACAAATCTCCCCAAATTTTCATGTTTAATCTACCCATAATCCATGTATTTAACTTAAAAATGGTTAGGAATTTGCTTACCTTGTGATGTCCATGAGAATGCCCCACAAATGTGCTCTCAAATTCGCCCAAGACCAAGTGAAAATGTGAGGGAATTAGGCCAAGTTCCGAATTAAATGCACCCTCTTCAGCCCAACGATTATCACACTTGCGGTCACTTAATCGCATCTCCGGTCCCTCATGTGCGGTCCAAAGATCGCATCTGCGATCCCCCCTCCGCCTCTAACTTTTCGCTTTTGCGGACAAGGATCCGCTTCTACGAATCCACTTCTGCGGACTTTCTCTATTTTTTCGGTCTTCAGCCCATCGGTCCATTTCCAATTCTGCGGAGCACCCCTCGCATTTGCGGGCTCGCAGATGCAAATAAACCTCGCATCAGCAGCCTCCCAGCTCCAGCCCAAAATTCATTTCTGCGACCATAGGGCCGCTTCTGCGGTCTCGCACCTGCGGCCATTTCCTCGAAGGTGCAATTGCACCAGACCTGAAGCCTTCAGCAATAATACTAAGAGAAAACATGCTTCACACCTCATCCGAATAGAACCCGAGGCCTCTGGGACCCCGTCCAAGCATACCAACAAGTTCTAAAACACAGTGTGAACTTACTCAAAACCTGAATTCACATCAAACAACGTCAAAATCATGAATCGCATCTCAAAACTACATTGATCAGCTTCTAAGCTTCAAACTCATTTCAACCAACTCCGAACGCAACGAAACCTACTTAGACAATTCATAAGGATACCAAATTTTACGCAAAAAGTCAAAAATCACAATACGAACCTATTCCAAGGCTCGAAATCCCAAAAAGACATCGCTAACACAAAAATTCACTTCAAGTCAAACTTAGGAGATTCTAAAACCTTCAAAATGCCAAGTTTCAACAATAAGCACCGAAACGCTCCCGGTCCACATGAAACTCAATCTGAACATACGCCTAAGTCCAAAATCATCATACAAATCTATTGTAACCTTCAAATTCCGCTTCCAAGGTCGTTTAATAAAAGTGTTGACTCAAGTTAAACTTGGGCACTATTATGGAACTAAGTGTTCCGAATTCAACCGAACCCTTCCAAAACCAAATCAACCATCCCAGAAAGCCATAAAACAGTAAAAGCACATATGTGAAGTCTTAAATAAGGGAACGAGGATCTATAAAGCAAAACGTTTGGTTGGGTCGTTACACAAGGCATCAACTTTAAGGACATCAAATATCATATAGCACGAGGAAAAATACAACTATGCTTGCACGACAAATATTCTTGTCAATATCAATAACACCACAGATTAATCATCAAGTAAATGTAGTCTCCGCATATACAGAGTGCCCGGCAAAATTACCCCTCAATCATACTCTTAGCACACTCATGGTGCATGGCTCAAAGGGCCTGAATCATCACACACAAACTTTTACTCAGCACTGTACGGGTTCCTGGCATAAAGTCCCTCACTATGTACATATCCAGTGTATGCACTCACAGAGCCCAAAGTAACATGGGTTATCACCTGACACCGGAGGGGCGGATCCTAGCCCAAGCGCCAATTCGATCAATAGTCAGCAATCGATATCACTCAACCCAATATGGGGCCTAGCACAAGCATAACCTCACAATCAATACCAACACTCAACCATCAATGTCACTCAACCCAATATAGGGCCTTGAAGCAAGCACAACCTCACAATCAATATTAGCATGGCTCTATGGTCTGAAATTAGTCATCAATCTCATCAAGTCTTTATATGCCCACATCTCACAATACCATAATTAAAATACCGCACGGAATATACCGATGTACCAAAACTCTTCTCTAACTAGTGCCAAACCCATAAGGACATTATCAACATGTGAGATAACACATAAAAAGTGCACACAGACAGAGATATAACATACTGATATAATATCATGACTGATAAATGTAACTGTTGATACTCAAATTTGCCCTTGTATCTTATAAAGTATTTTATATACTTTCAAAATATTATTTTTCATTATTACCCTATTTATAGAGATCATATAAGTAATTTCCATAATTTTTAAAGCTTTTAAAAATGATTTCTTGAATGTTTTCTAAATTGTCAAATATTTTTTAATTACTCATTCAAGTTATTTTGAGTGATTTAATCATCCAAATAAATTAGTTATACCCATATACATATTCTATAATATTTTACTTCATTGAATATAATTATATTTATATTTTTTCTACTATTTACATTATTTGCAATAATAGTCTATATTCTCATACTAATTGCATTTATTATATCATTATGTCAAAATAGCATTATTTTTAAATATTTTTATAACTCTGAGTTATTATTTTTAAGTACTTAATTTCTTAAATAATATTTTATTATTTATTAGTCATTTTTATAATTTATTTTTAATGAATTTCGCGTACTTCTTAAATTTGGCCCAAACAAAGGAAATTTTCGGACTAAAAGCTAGCCCAAACTTTAGACCAGCCGCCCCTAGCCCAAACCGAACAACCCCTTTAATTATAACCTGGTCGGGACTATTTTTTTGACCCACCCCGCTTCTCCTCTAATCTTGGCTGTTGATCTCAAATGATCAACGACCCACACACATTCCACCGTTTTAATTATCCAACCCCAAACCCTAATCCTCACTCACCCCGCTCACCCGCCCCTAAAATCTCTCAACTCCCCCCTTCTCTTCTGTAAACCCTTGTAGTCGCCTCCTAATTTCTCTCTGATTTTGACCTAAAAATGGAATCAATCCATGATTTACTTACCTTATTAGTATCCTCTCGCTACAGGTCGTCCGTTTATGGTATTACTTAGATACTTTCCTAACTTTGGAAAATACTACCTCCAAGATCGGACTCTGATCACTTGCATCTTTGGGATTTAGACAATACTCAATCCATATACTCTCAACAAGGAACGATTTGCACCTTTGGTTCGATTTTCAGATGGTTAGACCCAACAAGGGTTTGAGATTTTCCATCTCCTTTATCGATTCTGATTGTATGATATATTTTCTTTCCTTCTTTATGTTTAGTTGATTGTTTTTCATGTTGGTTTATTCAAATCGATACTATATAAACCCACCCCGATTTCACCCTTTGGACGGAATTTTAATCATTATCACTCCCTCACTCAATTACTCACTCTATTCTAAAATTTTGGTTCTTGGACGGCTGAAAGCCAAGGCCATCAGAATTCGCCTTAGTCGACCTTCCCAGTGCGAGCACTGCTTGGGGCTCATCTGAAGCCCTTGTGAACTGTGACGCACTGGGTTTGGGGTTCTACTGCTCTCTTTTTCTATTGACGATCGTAGTACTATTAAAATTGTTCTTCTTGTTTACTTGTTCATTAATTTGTAGCTGGTAAGTATCTTTGGCCTTCACAATTTCATTCTCTTCCATTTGTGTTCATGTTCTGTATATCTATACCACTGAAAATTTTGTGAAGTAATATGCTACTATGCCATCTCTGTTTGTAACCCTATTTGATCTGAAGTTATTATTGTGGCTCTATATTTTTAGCATCTGAACTTGCCTAAATTCTAACCACGATGTATACATATCACATATGTTTAGCATGAATAATTTTTGGCTCTCTTAAGCCTGTTTAGCCTAGTTTATTTGTGTGTGTCTAGATGCTTATATCTTCTGCTTGTTCTGAGTTTATCTCTTTGCCATGTCCTAGATTATTGTCATAAACCAATTCATAACCAGAATGTATCCTAATTCCTGTTGAATCATCCATGCCCAACTTGCTATTTTTCTGGGATTAATTCATGATCATCCTGTTAGCCATGACATGTTTCCATGCTATTTATAAACTCTAATGTGTGATCTTTACTTGCTTAATCATGTGTTCTTCAGTATTACTTGAGACCTTTAGGGTGAATCTCATATCTAGCCTTTTCTCCTATATATGGGCAATTGGCATAAGGCTTGATGCCTGCATGTCCCATTGACCTAAAAATTGACATGTTTCTTGTTTACCATGAGTTCTTCTGGTATTGTGGCTGTACTCAGCGTGTTAAAGTTTTCTCATGCTCAACTAAGTGATTGCTTTTGTCGACCATGTCCACCAGCCTGTTTTGTTGTGCTATTTTCACTAGGCTTTCATGTTAGACATATCCATGTGAAGATTGTAGCCCGTTTGTTCTTGTCTATGACTCTACTAGACTCTCATGTTTAAAAACCTTATGTCTAAAGTTCTTTTAGGCTAATTATGGATCAACTTATTTTACTTTGAAACTCTTTTGGAATAGTTTACTATCCTATGACGGTCAACCCTATCACTTTAGACTTTATTTCTTGAAATACAAGCATGAACCTACCTCATATATGCCTTGTGTACCTTCCAAACTTAGTGTAATCATGTCTATGTGCCTTTGGTTTAAAACTGGTTTTGGCTACAACCATAAGAACTAAGAGTGTGGGCTTCAAAGGCTGTTTAATTAATTTAGTGTATAGTTTGTCACTTGTGTGGTTAAGTTTGACATCTAATTTGGGAAGTAAGTCATTTATTTGGGACTGGTGATGGGCCATACATGTTGTTGGACTTGGGTATTGGATCCAGGTGTACTCTAATTCTCCTTGTAAGCCTGGGATTTGGGTGTGCTGGTTGTGCGAAGAGTGAGGCTGTTGAAGGCCCATAAACATCACTGGTTATTTTATGTATTGGGCATGTCACTGTTCTATTGGGCCTATAATTGTTTCAGTCTATAATTTGGCATATTCGAGTTTGTATTATTTCATTTGGTCTTGTAATATGTTGTAATAACAAATGATTGGGGACTAGTAGGAATGTGGGCTGGGATACTCTATTCTCTTGCATTAATGGGTAGAAAATCTGTATATAGGGCTTTAATTATTTTATTTGCTTGCCATGCCCCGTCTTTGGGAACCATCTGTACCATTTTCTGATTAATTTGACTATTCATTTAGAAAACATGACCTAGGGTTAATCTAATGTTAGAAAGCATAGCAATAGGAGCAAGAATGAGGCATGTTTATTGCTCATTACTACGCCTAGATACCATATTTATAGGATATCAATGCAATAAGTGAAGCTGCTCGTTTTGGTATGTCTTTCAATTATTAGATATCATGTCTATAGGATCTCAGCTCAAGTAATCAAAGTTGTTATTGTTGATATTCTCCTTTTATTACATAGCCCGCCTAGAAAGCATGCCTATAGGGACAAATAAATAAATTTGCCCTCTCAATGACTTCGCTGCACAGATACAAATTGTTTAGAGATCATGTATATAAGATGTTATTACTCACCTAGAAAGCATGACTATAAGATCCTTTAATAGAATTATGTTTTAAAAACAACTTCTTCGTCAAATATGGCCATCTAGAAATCCTACCTATACGACATTGCCTTAACTATTGAAATATTTAATCAACATAGAAACCATGCCTATAAGGTTGAATAACTTAGCATGTCCCAATTCCAAGCCTACTTGTTCATAGCTGTCCACTTAACTAAACTTGAATATAGTTAGCGTAAATAACAACATTTTGCCTAATTAATCTCGTGCACCTAAGCCTACACGAGGAGGTGAACTTGAGCCTTTTGTGTTGTTTATGTGAAGTCCTATTTGTTTTGATTGTATACGCTTAGTTTTATCATTTTGAGCAGTCTAAGAGAAGTTTAGAACCACCAAAATAGTAGGTCCAAAGGCTTCCTGGACCATAGGCATCATAGGACGTGGTTTAGAATTGAACTAGAATGCTTTTAGGTAAACAACTTCAAGATAATAATTATATAGCAGGAGATGATAGTTTGTTCCCAATCGATAATACGAGCAAACCCTACACTTAAGGAAGTTGCGAAGTATTATTTATGTTGCACGGGGTGATCCTTTAGGCTAAAAAACTTAGGATCTCCCATAAATGATTACTACTTTTACACTTGATTATTTGAACTCAGATTGAACTAGGATGTATCTTGTAATTCTCAAAGAGTGTACCAATCACTTATTAGTGGATAAGATACTTCTTTCATATGTGAAATTTTTTTTATCACTTGTTTTATCTCATAATTAGTGATTTGGACCCCTTGCTCTTCTTTAATTTATATGATCACATAGGGTAATTATAATTCGATAATCCACATAGTGTAAAATTCGGCCGGGAACCACCGTTGTAGACCTCGAAGAGTGCCTAACCCCTTCTCTTTGAGGTAATTTGAGCCCTTACCCAATCTTTAGTGACACGAACTAGTTAAAATAGAGTTATTTGCAAATAGGTGCTCTAACGCACCTTAAAATTGTTAGGTGGCGACTCTTCTCTTTTAATACCCATTGAAAAGAGTTGTCACACGTCGAACACCGCTTTCACAAGAAAACGGGGCGCGCCAGTAACTACGACTAAGGCAAATAACTCAACTTAGTAAAAATAGCTCTATCGCGTCTCAAACAAGTCAATAGATAACTTAGACATGATATCTAGCATCCATTATATCTCACATAGTCAACAAGTGTATAAAATATGGCATCAAAAAGATATGATAGCAAAATAAGACATAAAATAGCCTACCCGGATCATGAATAACCACGATGCGAGCATATGTGCTCGTCACCTCGCATATATGTCACCCCCAACATATAACAAACATCATAGGCAATGAAGAAATACCCTAAAGCCTAGGCAAGATACTTACCTAAAATGCGCGAGAATCAATACTCCAAAATTCCCTTGCCACTCGAATCGGCCTCTGAATGGGTCAAATCTAGCCAAAAATGACACAATTACGTCAAACAAGGCTGTAGGAATCGATTCCAAACACTAAAGCTTCTATCTTTACTCAATGACACAAAGTCAAATAAAAATTCAACTTGGGCCTGCTTCCCGGAACCCAACCAAAGTCATAAATCTCGACAACTCATTCGAATACGAGTCCAAATATACAAGTTTCATTCAAGTCCAACTCCAAATCGGGGTTCAAATCTCAATTATTCATTCTCAAAAAACATCTTACAGAAACCCCAACTTTTCTTCCTTAAATTCATTAATCAAATGCCAAAAATTGAAGATAGAATCATGAATAATAACCAAATCCGTGTTAAAAACACTTCCCTAATCCAAGTGAGTAAACATTGCCTCAAAATCGCCTCAATCCGAGCTCTCAAATCTCAAAATATAATAAAATAAAGCAAAATCCTCGATTAGAATATTCTGCCGTGGATCTTGCATCTGCAATCCTTGCTTCCTCTTCTTCGACGGTGCATTTGTGACCCAAGCTCCACATATGTGAGCTTCACTAAACTCCTGACAACTCGCACCTGCAGCAGAAGATCCGCTTCTGCGGATCCGCTCTTACGACCACTGCTTGCATTTGCGCTCAACCTTCCACATCTGTGGACACCTCTTGCCCAGTCCAAGTTGCACTTTTGCTGACTCCTCCATGCAACTACGACCTGGCACATGCGCCCAAAATTCCGCAGGTACGACATACAAGAACCAGTTCTGCCAATATTTACCCAAATGATCTGAAATCCATCTGAAATACTCCCGAACCTTCCAGGATCCCGTCCAAAAATACCAACAAGTTTTATATAATGACACCGAGCTACTTGAGGTCTCAAATCATACAAAGTGGCATCAAACCAACAAATCACAACTCAATTCAAACTTAATGAACTAATCAAACTTCCAACTTCCAAACTCATGTCGAACCACGTCTAACCAACTCGGAACGATCCCAAATTTTGCACACAAGTCATAAATCACCACACGAACCTATTCCAAGGCTCGAAATCTCAAACAGACCTCAATAACTACAAAGTCAACTATGAGTACAACTTATCAATTCTCCAAACCTTCAATTTTAACCTTTCGATAATTAGAGCCAAAACTTCCTAGGAATCTCCAAATTCAAATCTGGACATACGTTTAAATCTAAAATTACCATTCAGACCTACCGAAATCGTCAAAACACCATTCTGGGATCGTTTACACAATACCTAGACCTTGATCAACTCTTTTAACTTAAGTTTCCAATAAAGAAACTAAGTGTTCCAACTCACTCCAAGACCTCCTCGAAACCAAATCAACCATCCCCGTAAGTGACAAAACAATAGAAAAGCATACAGGAAGTATCAAATAAGGAAATAGGGCTCAAATTAACAAAATAACCAGCTAGATCATTACAATATCTGTGTAAATTCTTAAATTTGTTTCTCATCGAGATAGGATACACGCTCAATACGCGTATCTTAAGACTAGTACTATATTATATGTGGGAACACCTTAAATTAAAATTAATTTACCAAAATATTCTTTCAAAGTTGATTGACCATTTTGTCCTTATACAAAAATAATATTGCCCTCATTTTTAGATGAGTATTTCAAACTACACATTAGTTGGAAAATGTCTTTCATCTACCTATTAACTTGTACAGATTATCTGAATTTTAGTTTACAAGCAACTGCTTACATCTCATACATACTTTTCTCCTCTAAGCTTTGAACCGTTATTTAAACTATCATAAAGCTTCTAGAGTTTACTACATACACTATTTTGAAAGAAATACAACACTGTCCAAATAATAAAAATACTACAATAGAAAAAAAAAGATGACTCAAGGCCGTGAACGGGATACTGCTTTACCTTGAATCACCTGCCTGGTATCTGCCAAGCACCTCTCGGGACTCCGTAGGTACTTATTGCACCCTATTTTGTACAGGTCAAAATAAAGTACAACTAATGGTCTTTCTGAAGTTGATAAAAAGAGTCGTCACCTAATAATTAAGGTATATTAGGGTACCGATAAGTCTGTGAGGAATTATTATCTTAATGGTCTACTAACCTATGAGATTTGGGTAAGAGTTCTAGTTATTAAAAGGGAGAGGGGTTAGGCATCCCTTAAAATCTACCTAAGGTAGTTCTTTAAACTTAGGCTAGGTTTGGAGAAAGAAATGTCTATATTTTGTTTGAAACTGATGAGTGGAATTTTACAAAAATATTTTAAGATTGATGGAAAAGCCTTATTTTGAGAAGAAGGTTTGTGTACTTACTTTTAAAGGGACAATATTTGTTTGTGATTTTTTATAACTTATCAAATAGGTGACTACTTCAAAAGTATGTTTTGGTGGAAGTAGATATACCCTTTTTGTTTTAGAAGACTGCCTTAGTAGAATGCCTTCGTAGTTTTCAAATTCGTTTGAAGTTTCTTGCAAACCTCGTTACGCGGTTGATTTTATTTATTTTTTGAAACAGTTGTTTGTATTCCTCATGATCCATTTGAAGATTTTCAAGAAGGATATGCTTTTGCTTAAGAATCTGCTAAAGAGCTAGAAAATTAAAAGTCATTAGTAGTAAACATCAGTAAAAATATTGTTTATTTATTAACTAAATTAGTCTCAAATATTAATGCCCAAACTGTCGAAGTAATTAAAATAGGTAAAACCTTAAACTCTGATTTAACTTTTACAAATAGGTTTTGGTTTGACTAATTTCTCTAAACAATTAAAATATCAAAGAATATCCAATACAAAAGTTAGCTTTCAAAGATATATACACAGAATAGTAAACAATAATAGCCATTGTCTAAAAAATAAGAGGGAAGAAGGGTTGGACTCTCGATATCGGACCAGTGGGTAGTCAAGCCCAGCAGAAATCACACAAGCAGCAGACTCAACAAGTAGAGGGGAAGTGGACAAGATCTGGAACTTGGGCCTGAGTTCTAAAGAAACTCAGCATGCTCAGTTCGAACATGCATAAAAAGAACAAGGAAATAATTAGTGTATGTCAAGATAAGATGAGGTAAGACAAAATTTAAAAGTAATAATAATAAAGAACTAAACAATACGGTAAAGCCATTTTTTATTTGTGATAATCCTATGAGGATTAATAAAAGTTAGTGACCAAAGGTTTAGAGTAAACCCGTATTTATGGATAAAGTCCCCCTTGTGGATCCCTGACACTTCAGAGTTCTCGAGGGTCTCATGGACCCCCAGCACTGCTTGTGTCAAGGAGGGGTACCCTAACCACAAACCAAGTTCACACCCAAATACCCTTAGTCACCCACTCTTACTCTTCCTAAAAGGTTTAGATATAAATAAAGTGTCAACTTAGTAGTTTCAAACTATCAGATGTAAATATAGAGGTTCATGACAAACCTTTCAGAGGTTTAGACATACAGAAGTTCAACAAACAGTTTTAGAGGATATTACACTATCATTAGAATACAAAGACATAAACAACTCAGAACCAACACAATATTGATCTTAGGATACCTTACTAGAACACTAAATACAAAGATACGTCATCCCATATGGACTGTTAAAATGCTAACAGTATCAAGGGTCCTAAAGTGTGACAATATGTGTAGGATACTTAAGAGGATTATTACTGGGATGCAATAAAAAGAAGTTGTGAGGTGCATATGGCTGGTCACATAGCACCAGTAGATATGTACCATTTACAAGCTTAAGGTCAGGGATGTCATATTAAGCAGTCTAAGGTATCAGTGCTTGACAAAGATAAACTTGCATGCTTATTCTGTTATCCTCCTTAAGGGTCCAAAAGCTCAGAATCTTTCCTAAGCATGATTCAGATCACTACAATAGGTTACGGAACAATATAACAATCCTCAGATTAGTTCTAACGGGTAGGTATGGAAACAAGGCTACTTTTATTAAACACTCATGTCAACAACATCAATCCGATTTCCCACATATCACACTAAACAACTGGGTCAACAGAGATTTCAACATAAATAGGAGGAGCTAGATTTTGGTCCTCATTTAGCCTAATGGATATCTAGTCTATCATGTTACCAGATCCAAACACTTCAGATTCATAATTAAATTCTTCTATAAATAGTGATGTCACCAAATATGAGACAGCAAGTAGAGATCTTCATTCTTAGTAGATGATAGCAGAGCAAACAGATCACACCAAGTTTACTTAAACATGTGAGTAATTTTACTAACAGGTTACACCAACAGACTTCCTATTTTAGGTTATATGTTCAACATCACTCAGTCAAGTTATTAAGTTGTTAAAGTAAATAGTACTCAACTTGACAAGAGAAGTTTTCTCAAACAGTGTCTTAGACAATACAGGGTCATGAAAGAACTAGAAAACATAAGTGCCCAAAACTAAATAGGTAGATGAATGCAAAACATCATTTTAAATGAACAAATAAGATTACTATGGTGCCCTAGCTAAAGTATGCCATGTATATATCTTTATTAGGTTACCATAATAAACCATTCCCTTTCAATTAAATAGAATCAGAATGAGGCCACACACAGCCATTAACTAAGGCTTTTACCTAGACAAATAGATTAATATAATGGGATGAGTATGACTGTTTAGGAAGACCCTTTAAATCATTCATGGAACTATAAGTAAATTGACATAGTAGTTTGAGCATGAAACTTTCTCAACTAAGGGCATGTGAAGATTCATGAATACTACTAGATCATCAGAAACAACATGAAAAGTGTATATACAAGTATAGGGGTCAAACATGAGTCATTCAATTAATGCAGCACTATAACTGACACATAGCAACTATCACAGAGCTCAAACAATCATGAGATAGCAAGTAATGACATGGCTCACCAAGACACAACAGGTGAGCAGGTTTAGTGATAGCTATGCTAACAAGTTCACCACACAATCTCAAACTACAGTGATAGACATACATGAATCACTAAATGTATAGAATAGACATGACATCAACAAGAGGATTATCACCTAAGGTCATCGAAGTAGACAGATTAAATATAAGACATGAGCTGTAATGAGGATCATTCATTGGAAGAAAATAAGGCAACACAACTTCATAGGCATGAAGATCAAAGTATCATATTACTAGAGATATGAAGTCTTAACATGGGCATCCAAAAATATGATTCAATCGACTTAGCTAATGTAATAGCGCTCATATATCTATCATCAAACTAAAAGTGGTGGCTTACACATAACATCAACATAAGGTTATAGCTCAGCTAATCATAAGGTTTTAACATGATTTTTACATAAGGATGACAATAGTTCAGAATCATCTTATCTAACTAAGCCATGAGAGTTAAAGTGTTACGACCCAAATTCCGACTTGTCATGATGGTGCCTATCATATACTAGGCAAGCCGACAATCACATAATAACTGTGTATCTTAAATTAAAAATATGATTTAATAAGTTTAACAGTGGAAAATCTTATAGATAACTAATAAAAACAACTGAAACTCTACAACAACAAATCCCAAAATCTTGGTGTCACCGAGTACATGAGATACTAAGTGTGAACAATGTCTAAATCTCTAATACAACTGTCTGAAAAATAGAACACTACTTAATAAACTGAAAAGAAGGAGAGTCGAGGACTGCGGGTGTCATAGCATGTACCTCAATAGTCTCTGAGAAGATACTGCACCAAATCTAGCAACCACCACATCCAGATGTACCTGGATCTGCACACAAAGTGCAGGGTGTAGTATGAGTACAACCGATCCAATGTACTCAATAGGTAACAAGACTAACCTTGGGCTAAAAGTAGTGACAAGCTCAGAAAGATACAACCTGAATCCAAATGATGACAACACAGATATAACAGGGTACTAACAGTAATAACTCAGAGAACATCCATAATCAGTTCGTACACAGTACAGAAATTTAGACATGATTTCAAGCTCAACAATTTAAGCTCAACACTGATAAAATATGGCAAGTACAGCTAGCATGAGGAATGTTACATCTCTATGACTACATGTCAAATATGCATGTTGAATATAATGCATCACAGTGATACTCCCAGGTACTCACGCTCTCAGAGTACTCAATCTTCCTGTCTCAACTCCCACTCATCACACACAATCACTCAGCATTGTACGGTACCTACGCTCACTATTAGTATGTCAGACTCCGAAGGGGCAGATCTTGCCCAAGGGCTAATATAAAGCCAGCATGACATGTTGCGGCGTGCAGCTCAATCCGATAATGAGTTAAAAATCCTATTGCGGCATGCAGTCCGATCCTATAAATGAGCCAATAAGACTCGCTGCGGCGTGTAGCCCGATACCATAAATAAGCCAATATGGTCTGCTGCGGCATGCATCCCGATCCCATAAATGTCACTCATAATCTGGCTCTAGGCCCCAACTCAGTCATCAATCTCTCTATTCTCACGCATTGAGAAATCTCACACCACTCAGCTTGAACAACGATAACATGATGTAACAGTAAATGATAACAGAGACTGAGATATGATATGCAAATGCATAAATATGACTGAGTACATAATTGCAACTTACTCAAATAACTCAACAACACAAATGACCTCAGTGGGTCCCAACAGAATAAGCATATTGCCTAAACATGATTTCTAACATGGATCAAAGCTCAATTACTCTAACACTTAGGGATTACACAGGTAGAAACAAGACTAGATAACTACAAAGTACCACATAATCAAAAGAATCATAATTACCACGGTGCACGCCCACACGCCCGTTACCTAGCATGTGCGTCACCTCAACACCAACCACATAACACGTATTTCAGGGATTCATACCCTCAATACAAAGTTTAGAAGTGCTTACCTCAAAGTGCGCAACTCAATGCTCCAACAAACCCTTGCCTCATGAATCGACCCCTAAACGACTCGAATCTTGTCACAAACAACATAATATAATCAAAACAAGCTATAGGAATCGATTCCATATGATAAAGCTAAGTTCTTTAACCAAATTTGAAAAGTCAACCTCGGGCCCTTGCCTCGGAACCCGATAAAATTCACAAAATTCACAAAATCCGAATACCCATTCAATAACGAGTCTAACCATACCAATATCATCCAATTTTGACAACAAATCGACCCTCAAACCCCCAAATCATACTCTCCAATCCCTAGTCCAAAATCCCCCAAGTTTCACCTTAAATACACATAATCTAGGTGTATATATTAATGGATATTCAATATTATTGGATAAAAGTGATAAAAAATAGCTTACTTCTTGATTTGTTGTGAAATCCATCACAACACTTGCCCCTAGCCGAGCTCCACAAGCCAAAATATGAAACAATATTCTAACCCTCATTTTGAACTTTTAAATACTCTACCCAAAGCTTATTGACTTCAATAAATGTCAAAACTCAATTTCAGAGTCGTTTGCTCATAAGTTAACATCCCATCAACCTTTCCAACTTAAACTTCCAACATTGGGATTAAGTGTCCCAATTCATTCCGAAACATCCTCGAAACCAAACCAACCACCCTGGCAGTCACATAACCATAATTGAACATAGAATAAGCAATAAAAGTGGAAACGAGGCTACAATACTCAAAAAGATTGGCCATCTTGTTATATTCTCCACTTCTTAAACAAATATTAGTCCTCGAACGGGGTCTAGAATCATACCTAGAGGCTCAAATAGGTGCCGATAGCTGCTCTGCTCTTAACTTTCACTGAAACTATATTCTTTGATCTCATCTTTCGAACCTGCCGATACAAAATGGCCACCGGCTCCACATCATAAGTCAAATGTCCATCTAGCTTAACCGTGCTAAAGTCCAAAACATGAGACGCATCACCGTAATACTTCTGGAGCATGGAAACATGAAATACTGTGGGAACACTCGATAGACTAGGTGGCAATTCAAGCTTGTAAGGCACCTCTCCAATCCTCTCGAGCACCTCAAAAGGGCCAATATACTGAGGGCTCAACTGGACTTCATCCCGAACCTAATAACACTCTTCATGGGTGAAAATCTGAGTAATACCTTCTCTACCACCATATAGGCAACATCACAAACCTTCTAATCATCGTAACTCTTCTTTCTACACTGTGTCGTGCAAATCCGATTCTGAATCAACTTGACCTTGTCCAAAGAATCCTGAACCAAATCAGTACCCAATAGCCTAGCCTCACCCATCCCAAAACAACCAATCGGAGACCAACACCGCCTCTCATATAAGGCCTCATAATGAGCCATCTGAATACTCGATTGGTAGCTGTTTTTATAGTTAAACTCTGCAAGGGTAGAAACACATCCCAAGAACCCCCGAAATCCATAACAAAAGTGCGTAACATATCGTCCATTATCTGAATGGTGCGCTCGGACTGTCTATCCGTCTGAAGGTGAAATGCTGTAAATATCTCAGCCCGTGTGCCTAAATCTCTCTGCACTGCTCTCCAAAACTGCGATGTGAATTGTGTGCCCCGATCAGAGATAATGGACACCGGCACATCGTGAAGGCGAATAATCTCGCGGATATAGATCTCTGCCAACCGCTCCAAAAAATAGGTAGTCACCACCAGAATGAAATACACAGACATAGTCAACTGGTCCACAATCACCCAAATAGCATCAAATTTCTTCAAAGTCTGCGGGAGTCCAACAACAAAGTACATGGTGATACGCTCCCATTTCCACTCAGGAATCTCAAGCCTTTGAAGCAAACCGCCTGGCCTGTGATGCTTGTACGTCACCTGCTGACAGTTCAAGCACTGAGTTACAAACTCCACTATATTTTTCTTCATTCTTCTCCACCAATAGTGCTGCCTCAAGTCCTGATAAATCTTCGCAGTACCCGGATGAAGCGAATACCGCATATTGTGGGCCTCCTTAAGAATCAACTCATGTAACCCATCCACATTGGGCACACAAATCTGACCCTGCATCTGCAACACCCCATCATCTTCAATAGAAATCTCCTTGGCGTCACCGTGCTGAACTGTGTCCTTAAGGACAAGCAAATAGGGGTCATCATACTATCGCTCTCTGATGCGCTCATATAAAGAAGGCTGAGAAACCACGCAAGCTAGAACCCGACTAGGTTCCGATATATCTAACCTCACGAATTGATTGGCCAAGTCCTGAACATCGGATGAAAGCGGTCTCTCACCAACACGAATATATGCAAGGTTACCCATACTCACCGCCTTTCTACTCAAGGCATCGGCCACCACATTGGCCTTTCCAGGACGATTCAAAATGGTAATATCATAGTCTTTTAACAGCTCCAACCATCTCCGCTGCCTCAAGTTGAAATTATTTTGCTTGAACAAGTGCGGTACACTTCGATGATCTGTAAATATCTCACAAGACACATCGTAGAGATAATGCCTCAAAATCATCAATGCATGGACAATGGCTGCAAACTCTAAATCATGAATGAGGTAGTTCTTCTCATGGGGTTTCAACTAGCTGAAGCATAAGCAATCACTCTACCCTCTTGCATCAAGACACACCCAATACCAATCTGAGAAGCATCATAATACACTATATATGAACCCGATGTTGAAGGAAAAACTAGAACTGGAGCAGTGGTCAAGACAGTCTTAAGCTTTTGAAAGTTCTCCTCACATTCATCTGACCACCTGAATGGGGCACCCTTATGGGTCAACATAGTCAAAGGCATAGCAATGTACAAGAAACCCTTCACGAAGCGGCGATAATATCCAGCCAAGCCAAGAAAATTCTAAATCTCAGTAGCTGAAGACGGTCCGGGCCAACTCTGAACTGCCTCAATCTTCTTCGAATCTACCTTGATCCCCTCACTGGACACCACGTGCCCCACGAATGCCACAGAACCGAGCCAAACGTCACACTTCGAGAATTTAGCATAAAGCTTCTTCTCATTCAATATCTGTAGCACAATCCTTAACTGATGTGCATGCTCCTCCTGGATATGTGAGTACACCAGGATATCATCAATAAATACTATGACAAACAAATCAAGATATGGATGGAATACACTGTTCATCAGATGCATAAATGCTGCAGGGGCATTGGTCAGCCCAAACGACTTCACAAGGAACTTGTAGTGACCATAGCAATCCGTGAATGGTGTCTTCAGAATATCAGAGTCTCAAATCTTCAGTTGGTGATATCCAGACCTTAAATCAATCTTAGAGAACACTCTAGCTCCCTGAAGCTGGTCAAATAAGTCATCAATGCACGTCAAAGGATACTTGTTCTTAATTGTAACTTTGTTCAACTGCATATAATCAATGCACATCCGAATAGTACCATCTTTATTCTTCACAAACAGAATCGGTGCACCCCAAGGCAACACACTAGGCCTAATGAGCCACTTATCAAGAAGCTCCTGAAGCTGCTTTTCAATTCCTTCAACTCTGCTGGAGGCTGGAGCCATACGATACGGAGGAATAGAAATGGGCTGAGTGCCCAGCACCAACTCAATACCAAAATCAATGTCCATGTCGGGTGGCATGCCCGGCAGGTCTGCAAGAAACACATATGGAAAGGCTCGCACTACCGAAACAAGATCAATAGTAGGAGTATCAGCCCCAACATCCCTGAAAAAGACAAAATATGCCAAATATCCCATCCCAACCGTCCGTTAGACCTTCAAATATGAGATCACTCTACCGGGAACATTAGAACCATCGAATCTCTCCACCCAATCCTAGGCAATCCCGACATAGCCAGCATCACGGTCTTAGCGTGACAATCCAGAATAGCATGTCATGGTGACAACTAATCCATGCCTACAATCATGTCAAAATCAACCATACTAAATAGTAAAAGATCAACTCTCGTCTCCAATGCCCCAATGGTCACCACACATGATCGATACATACGGTCCACAATAATAGAATCGACCATCGGCGTAGACACATGAACAGACGTAACTAAGAACTCATAGGGCATATCCAAATAATGAGTAAAATATGATGATACATATGAATAAGTGGAACCAGGGTCAAATAATATGGAAGCATCCTTGTGGCACACTGAGACAATACATGTGATCACTGCATCTGAAGCAACGACCTCTGGCTTGGCGGGAAAAGCATAGAATCAAGCCTGAACGCCACCTAATAGGCCTCCCTCTCTAGGTCGACCTCTAACTGCCTGAGCCCCACACCGAGCTGGCTGAGTGGGTGGTGAAGTAACTGGTGCAGAAGCCATAGCCTGACCCCTCTACTAAAGTAGACCTCCTAAAAGACGGGGACAATGCCTCTTCATAAGTCCAAACTCTCCACACCCAAAGACACTCTGATCCATTAATAGCGGCGGGTACTGAATTGGACCCGGAGAACCAGAATAACTACTAGAAGGACCTGATACATATGAACCCTGAATTGATGGAGTACGAGATGAACTATGAGCTGGGAGGGCACTGAGAGATGACTAACCCAGATGAGTACTGTATGAACCACGACTAGTTGATGCACCACAATGAACCGGATGAGCCATCTGAGCGGGCCTATAAAGACGACCCCCTGTTGTGGTAGGACTATCCTCCAGATGAGGCACTGCTAAAACTACCCAAACCACGAGGCATCTTGGTCTCCCTCTCCTCATGCTCCTGACTACGAACTTGCTCTAGGTGTCTAGCAATATCGATAACCTCGTCGAACCTAGCTCCTGACGCAATCTCCCGAGTCATGACGAAGCGCAGTACATTATTGAGGCAACCAATAAACCTCCTAATCCTCTCCCTCTCTATGGGAACCAACCATATTGTGTGATGAGCGAACTCTAAAAATCTCATCTTATACTGGGTCACTGGCATACCCTCCTGGCGTAGCTGCTCAAACTGCCTATGCAACTCCTCCCTGCAGGTCTGTGGAACAAATTTCTCTAAGAAGAGAACTGAGAACTCATGCCATGTAAGTGGTGCAGCGCTGGGTGGCCTACTCAACTCAGAGGCCTCCCACCAAGAGTAGTACCACCATGTGCGCAACATGGTGTCCGATCTCCACCCGATCGGCTAGGCTGCCTTTCCACATATGCCTTGTGGGTTGACTTTCCAATTCATAGCTAATATCAATCTCATCCCAAATAATGGGAATAATCACATTCCATCACCATCCACCCCTACACCGACACATGTAGTTTCAGGTGTGAGCCTTATGACCCACCCTTCCTCGGTTTGCTAATGATACTCCCAAAAACATTTTTGTTTTTGCACACAAAGGTAGTATAATTAAAAATGTATTCACCTCATCATCTTTCACATTGTATAAACCTTCATTTTTATTTTCAAACACTAACAACAACAATATTTCCTTGGCTCTTTTGGCCATTCACAAGATTCATTATTCATGGCACGACGGTCGTACTTCAGATTGCACACTTCTTTTCTTTACTTTCAAGGATAATCAACATAAACATCAACATATAAAGTATTCCGTAAATCACAACTTTAAGTTATTAGCAATGAAGACTTAAACACAATGAATTCCTTTCCAAGAAATGAAGTAAAATGGTTGGCAATCAAAGCACAAGTTAGAAGCATAAACGAGTAACACATCATTTAATCTTGAAATAATTTTCCCAAAAAGGGAATAACAATTTCAACTCATGAATATATATAAGAGCTAAAGACACATTGGAAACACTTACAAAGCATAGCATTAGTTAAAACAACCACGTTTGGGCACAAGTATAACTCTCATTATTGGCATGGTGGCCACACTATCCATCTTCAACCCCCTTCTTTCACTTTCAAGCATCATTATAGATTATCAATAATAAGGCATTTTAATTCAAGACTTTAGATACACATTTGAGCAACTAACTAAATTAAGGGTCTTAGACACATGTGATTTCTTACACAATTCGACATGCTAGTTTTCATTAGAATCACACTTCAAATCATAACATATTAACACACAACCCATGTTTAATCACCTTCTCAAATAGTAACTCAACAAAGAAGAACGTTTGGAATACAATTTGAACGCATATATATTTTGACACAGGGCTTGTTTGGAATAATTAATTTATAATGAGTAACATGAGACTTACAAGGCCATTGTGGGGTTCAATTCTAAAAGAGGAGTTTAGCCAACATACCTTGTTTGAGCTTTCCTTAAGTTACTACAATATCCCAATACTTCTACAAATAACAATCTATAGGAAGATAGAAAAAATCGGATACTAATTAGATGGATTCACATGGTGTAACTCTCTTAGGAATATTTCAAACACCTAGTATGCAAAATAGACTACAAAGCTCTACAATTGTAATCCCTTCCTCCCTCAATCAATTTCAACAAGAAAACTAACCAAAATGGTTCATTAATCCCACATACTACAACCTATGGTCACATGCGTGGCCTATTTCCACCCCCCACAATATACTAGAATTTATAACCTCTTGCATGAAAGCTTAGAAGTAGGACTTACCTAGAGAGATGATAATCTAGTGATGGGTTTCCTTGATTCTTGAAGGTTAGTGCAAGATTGGATAACTAGAGTGTTAGGTTTCCTCCTTTTCTCTGTAAAATACTCTTACCTCTCTCTAAAATCATCAGGTAATCTCCCCAAAATAAGACCCAAAGGCTATTTATCAAAATAGGGCCGGGTTATAAAAATAGGAAAATGGACCCTCCGAACTAAGGTCTGCGGTCGCAGAATGGACCGCATATCAGGTATGCGGTCCGCAAAATGGACCGCGAAACTGATGCCCAAATATTGGGCTGCTTTGGACCAGTCTACGACAGGTCTGCGGTCCGCAGACCATTTATGCGGCCGCAAAATCGCCCAACGAATTTTCCTCAAGCTAACTTTACGACAGAAGTGCGGACCACGAAACAGTTCTGCGATCACACAATAGACCGTGAAACAACCCTCAAAATTCAACAACTCCCTGCTCAACTCTGCGACGCTTATGCAGCCCGCAGAATGGATCTACGATCATGAATCTGACCGCTTAATTGTCCCTTCAGCAAAACAATTTTCACCAACACCTCGATATATTCTTTAACCCTCAAACATGTAAGCCTACCTCGACGCCACGAAACCTTAAATTCCTTGGCAAACTTTTCGGGACCTTACACAAATGCATTTAATAAAATTCCTCCTACCAGAATTAACCCTATGCGATCGCGACCCCCTTCACACGATCGCGTAAGAGGAAACTAGATACCAGAAAAAGTCGGCAATTCCACAAAGCCAAACTCAATCCAAAATCAATCTAAATCTCACCCGAGGCTCTCGGGACCCCATCCAAACTTACCGACACATCTTAAAACACCATAGGAACTTAGTCGAGGCCTCAAATTACATCAAACAATATCGAAATCATGAATCGCACCCCAGTTCAAGCCTAATGAATTATTGAACTTCCAACTTCTAAAACTAAATGCCGAAACACAACAAAATAATTCCGATTGACCTCAAATATTTGCACAAAAATCATAAATGACTCAACTGACCTATTCCAACTTTCAGAACTAAAATTGGAGCCCAGTATCAACAAAGTTAACTCTCGGTCAAACTTCTCAACTTTTCAAACCTTCAACTTTTCAACTTTCGCCAATTCAAGCCGAAATGACCTACAGACCTCCAAATCAATATTCGGGCATACTCCTAAGTCCGAAATTACCATACTAAGCTATTTGGACCATCAAAACTCTATTCCAGAGTCGTTTACTCATAAGTCAATATCCGATCAACTCTTTCAACTTAAGCTTCTTACCTTGGGACTAAGTGTCCCAATTCATTCCGAAATATCCCCAGAACCAAACCAACCACCTTGGAAAGTCACATAACCATAATTAAACATAGAATAAGTAATAAATGAGGGAACAAGGCTACAATACTCAAAACGAATGTGCAGGTCATTACATAAAGTTCAATAATCATTGTAGATTAAATAATAACACGAAAGCAATTTAACTATTAGGAAATATCATTAATCTTAGAAGAAATAGAATAACATCCATAGCAAGACATAGCGAAGGGAATTTCTATGTATTTAGAATAACAAAGAACTCTCATATTCTTAATGTTCTTTTTTATATTTTTAGTGTTTTTCCAGTGATGCTAGGTGTGAGCATCCAAAGCCCTATTTACTGTGGCATTCCAGTCACCTAGGGTGCCGATTGAGTTCAATAGATTGTGGAGAATGACGATAGACGGATGATGATAGCAAGAGGGTAAACAATAGAAGCACAAGAGGGGAAAATAATATAGGATTTTTACGTTAGCACGAAGAGCCAAGCGTTGAAGAATGAAAACCCATCAATCAAAGCTCCATGTCCATAGGTCACTGCGTTTAACCTCTAGAACACGAATAATGATAATGAGGCTGAAGACCGATGGCCATGCATGCTTGATTCAATGGAACGAAGAAAGAACTGATGGAATTTCAGGTTGCATATTTAGGTCTAGGGTTTTTGATTTTGGGGTTTAAATTTTAGCGCTGAAAGAGGAAGGATTAAGGCGGGATTCGCTTTTAGCAGGGACAGAAAGGATGATTTGGGTTTGATTCAAGTGAACTTGCACAAAATTGTGTAATGGTTTTTGATTGATGGGTCTAATGGCTATAAGAGAATAGGGAGAGAAAGAAGAAATGACGGCAGCCGGTTGGGGTAAGAAAGGAGTAGGGTTAGTAGTTTGTTTAGGTTAAAAGTGAGGCATGCAACGTGAGCCGTTGGTTCTTTTGATCAACTGCTCCGAATTTTCGGCGAATAAGAATTGAATAAAAGATTTATTGTGAGAAAATGATGGTCGTTGGATCTCAGTGATTCAACGACTGAGATTAGATCCGGAATAATTATGAAAGTTAAAAAAAATATGGATTAATTGTGGACCGTTGATGAATTGAATAAACGGTCCAGATTTCTTGTGTTTCTTATGTGAGTGCTAGAGCGCATCGACGTGGTATTTTTTGATTGTCTTAGAAAGGGTGGCATGTATTGCCAACATGGATGGAAATGGGGGTTCCGGACCTCGTCAGGCACATTGGGCATGTGATTTTGGGCCAAACATGTTGGAATAACATTTAAATTGTAACTACATTAAATTTAATTGAATAATTGCAATTGCAGCCCTTTTGAGTTTTTAACCCGTTTTAAAGTTGAATTAATTAGATTTAAGTAATACAACAACAACAACAACAACCCAGTATAATCCCACTAGTGGGGTCTGGGGAGGGTAGTGTGTACGCAGACCTTACCCCTACCATGAGGTAGAGAGGCTGTTTCCAATAGACCCTCGGCATCCTTCCCTTCAAGAACTCCCCACCTTGCTCTTGGGGTGACTCGAACTCACAACCTCTTGGTTGGAAGTGGAGGTTGCTTACCATCAGAGCAACCCCTCTTGTCAAATATAATACTTATTAAATATAATAAAATATAATTATCAAATATATTATTAATTAATAACCGTAATTAATTGATTATCAAAATTAATTTGAACACTTCGTCTATTAAATTGTAAATACTAATTTTGGATAATTAAAGTAATAGAAATAATATAATTATAATTTTGAGACTAAACTATTAAATTAGTCATAATACTTTTTTATAAAAACATGAAAGTTATTTTAATTAATAAAATAATATGAGTAATATAATTTATAAATATTTGATACTAAATTACTACTAATTTAACATCGCTAATTATTGTTATGTATACTATCATTTATATTTTAAGAGTAAGAATTATTGATTTTAAAATACTTTACCACATTTATTGCTGATTGAATAAGTAAAAATAATTTAATTTAGAGAGGGTCAAAATTGATCGTCAACAGTAATGATATCCAGATATACACAAGAAGTGCAGAAGTATAGTATAAGTACAACCGACCCAATATACTCAGTAAGTTTCAAGCCTAACCCCGGCAAGGTAGTGACGAGGTTAAGACAAGACACCTACAATAAACCCATGCAGTTATATAGCACGAAGTAATGAAAAATGGGTAAATAATCAAGTATAACAACGGGATAATGATAAGTAAAAGGGATAACAAGTACGCAAGTAAAGGGGCATAAAGCGGAAACATAAATTAATATGTCACTCAGTAAGCCTCTTTCAATAGTAAATAAGGAAACCACAAAGCCAAGTCCACATTCCAAATATCAAAGTAAAGAGCAATGAAATCAACAAAATTGAATGGCATCACCCTTCATGCTTTTGCTCTTTTCCATATGTTATAATGTAAAAATAATTGTACGGCATCACCCTTCGTGCTTTTACTCTCATCCTCGCATTATAAAATAATAACAAGCACAGAAATACCTTTCGTGCATATCCTCACATTCACTCGAGCAATAAATATCAATATATAAATAAGGCACGTAAACACCCTTCATGCACAATCACTCTTCGTCACAATCACGGAAAAACTCATCGTGCGTTACGCTCTTCCGTACCAAGCAATCAGATACAACATATTACCAAGCAAGGTGAGAAGCCAATTCAACCTCAATAATAGTATTTGAACACAACTCATCATATGAGAATCTTCAAACAAATAGAACCAACAACCAATCAACGATATCAACACCAATATGTCAATAATCTCAATCATAGAAAATTATATGAATACGAGAAATTAAGAATTAAACAATCTATCTAAAGCATGGAAGACATAGTACACAAATAACATGGCACAATTAAGGATAATTCTACTTGCATGCTTGTCCCATGCTTACACCTATCACCTTGCATATACCTTGCTCCCAACACATAGTTCACATAGCAAATAGACGCGATTGTACACAATTTCCCTCAAATCAAGGTTAATCAAGACACTTACCTCTTTTCGGAACACAATCAACAGTCCAACACGATTTTTCCTTTAGAACAAGCCTCCAAACCAATCGAATCTAGTCAAATATCGTTCAAACAAGTCATAACAAGCTTTAGAAACTACCCTCGAATAATAAAAAGGTTCAATCTTTAACATAATTGAAAAGGTCAATAAAAAGTCAACTCGGGCCCACATGGTTGAAATCTGAAATTAATATTGAATATCGGTTACCTATTCACCCCCCGGGCCCAGATATGTGATTGTTTTGAAATCCGACCTCAATTCGATGTCTAAATCCCAATTTAATAAAATCCCTGAATTCTACCCAATTTCTACCATGAAACTCTTAGCTTTTATGATGAAATTTCTGAAAAAGTAATGAAAATTAAACAAAAAACAGTTAAGGTTACTAACATATGAATTTGGGAAGAAATTGCTCTCTAAAATAGCCTTTATGGAGTTTAGGGTTCAAAAATGCTGTAAAATGAACTATGTCCCGAAATCTCCACATTTTGCCCAGTTGTAGATATCGCAATTGCAAACTCTTATTCGCAATTGCGATGTTTGCAAAAGTGAACAATTGGTTGCAATTGCGAACCAGTCTCTGAGTCTCCAACATCGCAAAAGAGATTAATTCATCACAATTGCGAACCCTGGGCAATCAGCAAATGCGAAGCTACTCCTAATTCCCTCACAATTGCAAATGCGACAGAATCCTCACAAAAGCGAAGACCTCCACCCTTGCAAATGCGAACAGAACTTCGCAAAAGCGAAGGTGACCCATTCCCCTCTAGTATCGCAAATGCAAGCTTGTCATCGCATATGGTGCTCGTATTTGAGAACAGGTCCTCGCAAATGCGAGACCTACAGATTAACACTAGCTACAAAATCTCAGCTAAGCCAAAACCATCTGCAACGAATTCGAAACTCACCCAAGCCCGTCGAGCTCCAATACAGACATCCACACAAATGTAATAACATCATACAAACTCGCTCGCAAGCTCAAATCATCAAAATAACATCAAATGTCAAGAATCAATTATTAAAACTCAAGATTTTCACGTTCAAAACTCAATTTTATAATTTTTCACATAATGTGCCGAAACGACCCCGGGTCACCTAGGACCCTAACAAAACATGCATACAAGTCTGAAGTAATCATATGAACCTACCAAAATCTTCAAAACACCGATTCAAGTTTGTTTACCAAAAACGTTGACTGTGGTCAACTCTAGCCATATTTAAAATTAGAAATCATATTTTCTTCAAAATTTTACACATAAACTTTCCGAAAATTGACACGGACCACGCACACATGTTATAAATCATCGAATCGAGCTATAAAAAGTCTTGAAATACAGATAGGGAAGCTAGGACTCAAAATAACCTATTAGGTCGTTATATTCTCCGCCTATAAAAGAAACGTTCGTCCTCGAACGAACATAGAAATATACCTGGACTGGTAAAAAGGTGTGGGTATCTACTCCTCATATCAGACTCAGACTCCCAAGTAGCCTCTTCAATTGGCTGACCTCTCCAACGCACTTTCACGGAAGGCATATCTTTAGATCTCAATTTTCGAATCTACCGATCTAGAATAGCCACCGACTCTTCCTCATAGGTCAAATTCTCAACAAGTTGCACCGTGTTGAAGTCTAAAACATGCAACTTATCTTCATGGTATTTCTAAAGCATGGATACGTGAGATACCAAATGTACCCCTGATAGGCTAGGAGGCAATAAAAGCCTATAAGCAACCTCCTCAACTCTTTCCAAGATCTCAAATGGGCCAATAAACCTCGGGCTCAACTTGAACATCTTCCCATATCGCATGACTCCCTTCATAGCGACACTCGGAGAAGAACCTTCTCACCTTCCGTGTAAGCCACATCTCAAACCTTCTAGTCCGCATAACTCTTCTACCTGGGCTGTGATGTACTAAGCTGCTCCTGAATCACTTTCACCTTTCCCAAAGCATCACAAACTAAGTACGTGCCTAACAATCTAGCCTCATCGGGATCAAATCGACCAACCATAGAATGAAATTTCCTCCCTTATAAAGCATCATTTGGAGTCATCTGGATGCTCGACTAATAGTTATTGTTGTAGGGGAACTCCGCCAGAGGTAAATTCTGGTCCCACCGCACCTCTAAATCCATAGAGCGTGCCTGCAGCATGTCCTCCAAAATCTGAATAGTCTGCTTAGATGGTCCGTCTGTCTAAGGGTGAAACGTGATACTCAACTCGACCCATGTTCCCAACTCACGCTACACAGCTCTCCAAAAGTTGAAGTAAACTACGTGCCCCGATCTGAAATTATAGAAATGGGCACACCGTGCAGGCAGATAATCTCACAGATGTAAATCTGAGCCAATCGCTCTGAAGAATAGGATGTCATCACCGGAATAAAGTGTGCGGACTTAGTCATTCGGTCCACAATAAACCAAACATCATCATACTTCTCAAGATCCATGGTAAGCCCACCACAAAGTCCATAGTGATGCGCTCCCATTTCCACTCTGGTATCACCAATATTTGAGTCAACCCACCCGGTTTCTAATGTACATACATCACCTGTTGACAATTCAAACATTGAGAGACATGTCCAACAATGTATTTCTTTATCTTCTGCCACCAATAGTGCTGCTTCAAGTCACAATTGTCACGACACCAAAATCCCACCTAATGTAGTCCTAATGGCTAAGACTAGGTAAGCCTAACATTCATGAATAACTTGATGGAATTTAACAGCTAAGATAACAATATTGTTCGATAAAATTCATAGTAACTCCAAACAGAACAGCTGTAAAAAATTTCCCAAAATCGATGGAACGTCATAAGCTTAACATGAATAGACTGTAAAATCCCCAGTACAACACTGTCTAGATAATGATTAAACAGTAGAAAAATAAGGATAGAAGGTGACTCCGAGACATGTGAGCACCGAGCAGGTATACCTTGAAGTCTCCGAACTGAATGGTCCACTCACCGATGCCTAGCCTGAGTCGAAGTACCTAGATCTGCACACAAATATGCAGAAGCATAGTATGAGTACACCATAACGGTACTCAGTAAGTATCAAGCCTAACCTCGGTAGAGTAGTGACAAGGCCAGGTCAAGACACCTACTAGGATAAGAAAAACTAAACAAGTATAGTATAGTTTGATAATTAAAACGAAGAAATAGTGACAATAAAGCAATACAATGAGGTAAGCTAACAACTGAATTTAAAGAAATAAAGGCAACAAGGAGGGAACACATGATAAGAACAACAAGAAAACAATGCGGGCAAAACAATTGAGGTAAATAAGAGATAACAACAAGAATCACAACCGAGGTACAGCCTCGTAACTTCATTTCACAATCTTTCTGTATAGTGCCGCGTGAGACTTTCATTTAGATAGTTTTGAAAATATTTTTGTCCTAAAATAGCTACACGCACTTTAGCCCACCTTATGTCGCTGCGTGGCTTCAAGTAATTTCCTTACTAGCAACACACACATAAAATCCCATCTTATCCCTCCGCATGAACATTAACCCATATCCTTATACCGCCGGATGCACATCAATTTCACAACAAAATAACAACTCGTACCACAAGTGCCCAACAATACCAAAGTTTTCACAACATATAGCCCACGGCTCAACCACAATATGAACAAGAATCTTAATAATAACAATATGAATGAAAATTACTCAACAAGGAAATATATCTATATAATCAACAACTTTAACCTCAATGTGATATTAGCTTCCATAACTTCAACTTCAATATCTAAAAATAAAGTCATTCCCATGAAATGACAATTTCCACTTTAAAAGTACAACGTAATCTTAACAATAAAAGAGATAGTATGAAATAGTATCTATGTCTAAATACATGGATAACTCAACACAGAAGATAATCATGAAATAACAACTCCAAATAAGAATAACTCGACAATAAAAGAGGTAACATGACAGTAGGAGAGATAATAAAGGCAATTAAAGCATATAAGAGCATGTTTGACAATAAGGGATAGAGCACGTGATAACAACATCAAGTAAAGCATGTAAGAGAAATTTGGCAACGGAAAATATAACATGATATTACAATTTCTAATTTAATGCATGAAAGAGTCTAAGAGTCTAGTCCGGTCCAAAATACCACACATAAGAATGTGTACACATTCGTCACCTCATGTAAACATCTTCCAAATTATCTAAATTACACAAATCAACCCAAGGCATAAGGGGTAGTTTCCCTACACAAAGTTAGGCAAGATACTTACCTCAAATAAGCAAAATCAATCCCCTAATAAGCCTTTCTCGCGAAAATGCAACTCTAAACGGCTCGAATCTAGCCAAAATAACTTAATACCATAAATAAAAATCATAGGAAATAGTTCCGGATAATAAAGTTTCAATCTTTAAAGAAAATCAAAAAGTCATCTCAAAAATTTAACCCCGGGCCCGCACCTCAGAATCCCACCAAACTTACAAAATTCGAACATCATTCCAATAGGAGTCTAACCATACTAAAAATATCCAATTCCAACCATAAATTGACCTTCCAATCCTCAATTTATGGTTTAGGAATGTTTTACAAAAATCTCTAATTTCTCCAACTCAAATCACTAATTAAATCATAAAACAATGATGGAATCATGAATAATAAACAAATCCGAGTTAAAAATACTTACCTGATCCAATCCTTGAAAATTCCCTCCAAAATCACCCAAAACCAAGCTCTCTAATTTAAAATGTAGAAAATGAAAAAACCCTCAATTTCACCTTTTTTCTGCCCAGGCTTTTCGCAGGCCACTTTGTCGTATCTACGACTCCACATCTGCGGAAAAACCATCGCAGATAAGGCCTCGCTAAGGCTTAGCAATCTCTGCTTCTGTGGCAAGTAAAGTGCACCTGCGTTTCCGCTTCTGCGGACCAAGAGAGCATCTGTGCATTTGCTTCTACGGAGCCTGACCACACTTGCGGTCCCTCAAGGCTCGCCCAAATTTCGCTTCTACGGACTAGTCGTCGCTTCTGCAGGTGTGCACCTGCGCCCAGATATCCGTACCTGCGACTTCCTCCTGGCCAGCCTCCTTTGCTTCATCGATCTCCAACCGCATATGTGGGTCCGCACCTACGGCCAAGCCCACCGCAGGTGCGATAACACCAGAAATTAGTTGTTCTTCAGCAGTCCTCCTAAGTCCAAAATGGACCCAAATCAATCAAAATCACACTCGGGGACCCCATCCAAACAGACCACCATGTCCCAAAACACACAACGGACCTATTCAAGGCCTAAAATCACATCAAAGAACATTAAATCTACGAATCACACCTCAATTCAATCCTATTGAATAAATGAACATTCAACCTCTAAAACTAATGCCGAATCATACCCAACCAACTCCGAATGAGCTCAAATTTTGCATGCAAGTCCCAAATGACACAACGGACCTATACCAACTCACAGAATCACAATTAGAGTCCGACATCAACAAAGTCAGCTCTCGGTCAAACCTCTCAACCTTCCAAACCTTCAACTTTCTAACTTTGCCCAATTCAAGCCAAAACGACCTATGGACCTCCAAATCAATATCCGGACAAACACCTAAGTCTAAAATTACCATACGAAGCTATCAGAGCCATTCAAACTCCATTCCAAAGTTGTCTACACAAAAGTCAAACTCCGGTCAACTCCCACTTTAGGACTAAATGTCCCAATTCACTTCGAAAATCATCCGAAACTAAACCAACCACCCCGGTAAGTCACATAACCACAATTAAACATAGAGGAGACAATAAATAGGGGAGCGAGGCTAAAATTTTTAAAATGACATGTCGGGTCATTACAACAATACATCTTTGTGACACCTCGGTGGATGGAATACCGTGAACTATGAGCCTCCTCAAGGATCAACTCTGTCAACCCATCAACTTTCGGAATACAAATCCGGCCTTGAAGCCTGATAACACCATCATTCCCAATCACAACCTTCTTAGAACCACCTCGCTGCACTGTGGCTTTTAACACCAACAAGCGAGGATCATCAAACTGGAGAGCCTTTATACGCTCCAACAAAGATGACTTGGCAACGAACAAGCAACGACCTGCTAGACTCTGAAATGTCAAACCTAATGAACCGGTTAGCCAAAGCATGAACATCCATGGCTAATGGCCCCTCCACTACCGGTAAAAATTCCAAATTGCCCATGCTCTACGCCCTCCAACTCAAGGCATCAACCACCACTGTCGCGTCTTATTTTCTTGTGAGAGCGGGTTTCGACATGTGGCAACTTGTTTAAATGAGTATTAAAAGAGAAGAGTCACCACCTAATGATTTTGAGGTGTGTTTGGGTACCAATTTGCAAATATCTCTGTTTAGCTAGTCCATGTAACCAAAAATCAGGTAACGACTCAAATTACCTCGAAAAAAAGGTGTTAGGCACTCTTCGAGGTCCACAAATGTGATTCCCCTCCGAATTCTAAACTATGTGGGATTTATCAAATTAATTACCTTAAGTGAGCATGCAAGTTAACTCATTAATAAACTAAAAGGAATAAATAGCCAATGCACGCGATTAATTATTCTTGGTGGAGCAGAATGATCATATACATAGTCCAACTACTAATAAGCAATGAATTTGAAGAAGCATTACGGAAATGATGTAAATAGAACAGTTTGGAAGAACATACTTCATTTCATTAATAATATTAACTAGTACAACCTTTTGGATACAAGATGTTCATCCTACACAAATCTAAATCCCTTAACTAATCAATAAATGCGCAAGAACAATGAGATTCAGTAGGGGGTCCTACATCTCTTAGCCTAAAGGATCGCCTCGCGCCATATAAATAATACTTAGCAACCTTTAAGTGCAATGGTTTCTCATATTATCCAGTGAGCACAGACTATCATCTCCAGCTACCTAATTACTATCTTTAAGTTGTTTTACGTAACACGCACTAATTCAATTCTAAGTCGTACCCTATATGTACCTATCCGTCCCCTGCCTATTGTCCAGAAGGTATTGGACCACTATATGGGTGGTTCTAGACTCATCCTAGGCTACTCAAAAATTAAAAGACTAAGCGCCAAATAATTCCAACAAATAGGACTCCACAAAGGTACAATTAGCACAACAAGGCTCAGATTTACCTCAACAAGTAGACTCACATGAATGTCAAACAATTACTAATTAACAGTTGTAGGGAAGTGGTAGAATCGATAAGTGAATTTTCTTATGAACATTCACTTCTAGTCGTGAGATTAGGCCGAACAGTAAGGAATTAGTTCGTTTCATCAAATTAATTAATTTGGACCAAAAACATGATCTCCATGTGAAAGTGTAGACGGCCAGTTGTGAATTAATTAAGTCTTACACGTGGATTATCTAACAAAAGCATATCTTATTGTTAAATCCTATATGCAGGATCTTTAAATGAATCATGTTTTAGACAGTTTTTAAGTGATACAGCAGCTGAGTTGTACGAGTTTGGTTTACAGATCCTATAGCCATGGCTTCTAGGTGTAGGGTGTTAAGAGTGTAGTTGGTAGTGCAAGTTGTTGAATTATTTAACAAAAGTCCTATAGGCATGATGCTAAGTGTGAAATCCTAATACATGTTTTTCTAAGTGTAATGGCAGATATTATGCAAATTTGCACATAATAGGTCCTATAAGTATGATTTCTAGGTGAAGTCGTAAACCATATATGCAGTGTTTAATTACAAATGTTTAGTATTATAAACAAATGACTTCTAAGCGAGACAGACAAAATTGAAAGTGTCATGGACGTGGTATCTATTAACAAGTAATACACAGAAGTAAAGCATGGTTGACAAGTAGCAGGCAAAGTGATTTGGACTTATAGGCATGTTATCTACCCAATCATGCAAAAATTAAACTGCACAGGCCCTTCTTTTACTATTTTCCCTGTTATCTATTTTTTAAAAATTATTACAAACCAAAAATAAATAGTTATAGTCCCAATAAAAATACACAAATAACCCAGTAGCATATCTGGGACTTCAACAACATTAATCTTCATGCAAACCAATAGGTCAAAGCTTCAGGTGCATGTGGTTAGGTGGACAAGAGAATATTCGAACTCAATACCTAAATCAAGCCCAATAGGCCAACCTCAAATCCTCACAAATCCAATTCTACAAACTAAAATCCCCCACAAAATAGGAATTGCAAATAGACGATTGTGCACACAGGTTATTCACACCATTTAGAAATCAGGTAAGAAACACATGTGCATTCAAAGATTCAATCATGAAGATTCACAAACCAACTCAGAAACCAGACTCCCTAAGTAGCATTAAAGCTAACAGGCATATATTCTAAGTGCAATACTAAAGGGGTCACAGAATCACATACGTCTTGGAAAGACACATATCTGCTGGAATACCTCAAAGACATTTCCAATATAATATTCAAAGACTTAGTCCTAGGCACATGATCAAACAGAAGTTCTTACAGGAAAGGTCATGAAAGTGTTGGGCAAACATCCTATATATACATAGTTTATACTTAATCCTAAGAGCACAGAAGTCCTACAAGGGAGGTTTATCATGAAACTATAAACCAAAGCAGTCATGTATTTATGATTTATAAGTATAGCAATTAGAAAATCATATGGCATATGTTCACTTAATTCTGCGAGAACAAAGGGACTATATAGGTCAATTAGGCATGAATGAGTATAATTACATGTGACAGAGATCACATTAAAGGTATTAAACCTAAATGAGCTCACAATATCAAACAAGGATTCTCATAATACCACATTAACAGGGAAGTCGCAGCAAAAATTAGAATAGCAGATAACATGATAC
This sequence comes from Nicotiana otophora, assembly GCA_000715115.1. NCBI lineage: Eukaryota > Viridiplantae > Streptophyta > Magnoliopsida > Solanales > Solanaceae > Nicotiana > Nicotiana otophora. The sequence continues at coordinate 20,904 of AWOL01S0044648.1, read as the reverse complement.
AACACTGTAATTCATAAGTTCCAAAGAACCAAGATCCTGTGTCATGTTTTCTAGAGGTTCTCACATAGTAGTGGAATATAGGCATGAATAAGTAAAGGCTAATATAAACATTCTTGCATTAACGAATAGAGAACTGAACTACAAAAATAAGAGTACTAACCAGTCACAGAAGTGAAACAAGTAAAAGAATGAGAAAATCAGAGTTTCAACAGTAGTTCATCAGCAGCGAGTGAAGGAGAGCAGTGAGAACTCCAAGGCCTCCAGTACTTTAGAGTTCAACGAAGCCTCAAAGGGCTCTGAGCAGTGCTTGCACCGGAGAGTGTTTTGAATAAGACCAAGTGGCCTTGGCTTTCAGCCGGCCAAGAACACAATTAAAGCAATAATAATATTCAAAGAACCATAATAGAACTAGTGCGAGTGAGAGATAGTGACTAAAAGTATGTCCTAAGGGAAAATCGCCGAAGGGTTTATATAGTGTTTGATTCACACAAATCAAAAAAGGAAAATACCAATTAAATCACAGAATGAAGGAGAGAATCACATGAAAACTAATATTGAATCGGATTAGAGAAAAATATACGTAAAAGGTCAACCGAAAATCATTCAGCAATCCGGGTGCCAAAGGAGTAAGGATTTCCTCTTAAATGTACCAAGCCACGATTCCGTATAGAATCGGTGTTCCAAAAATGCGTTGAAACTTCTTATTCGATTCTTGCCATGTTCAGGCAAGTATCGTTAGGTTTTTCACACAAATCTTACCATAAATGGGCAAGTACCACAAGAGTGACGAGCCAAGAAATGCAATATCATCATAGTAGAACCATAGATCGCCCCCAATCCAGTAAAGAAAAGGAAATATACCATGTCGGCTAGGTTTTGAGAGGGGTAGGGTTTGCAAATAAGAGGATCTGAGGGCGGCTGGAGCAGAGAAGTGGAGATTAGGGTTTGGTTAGGGATATATGGAAAGGGATGGGGCTATTGTGTGCTGTTAATTTCAATGGCTGAGATTTTAAAAAATTAAAGAAGTGGGGGGGGG
>AWOL01S0044648.1:7312-18595 GCA_000715115.1 Nicotiana otophora | reverse complement strand
GGGGGGGGGGGGAGAGATAACGAGTCGTGGACAGGTATAGGGTATTGGGTTGTTTGATTTGGGCTTCAGATGGGTAAAGTGGGGTCGGCTCAGCTCTTTTGGACCATATTTGGTCCGAATTTCAGCCCTACATTGGGCCATAATTTAAAATACATGAAATATTAATACAATAAATTATAAAATGGTTACAAAATAATAAAGATGCTACCTATGGAATTAACACTTTAAAAAAGGTAGACTATAATTGTGAAAATATTGAAATACTATTTTGATCTAGGTATCATAATAAATATAATTACTATAAAATATGGGCTATTATTGCAAAATAATATGTAAATGGAATAAAATGCAAATATAATCGTATGAAATAATGTAAAATACTACAAAATATGCATAGAGATATAAATAACTAGTTTGGATAACGAATCACTCAGAAATAATTTTAAAGGAATAATAAACAAAACATTATCAATTTAGAATCAATAAAAAATGCTTATAATATGAATAAAATTATTTTTATAAAACTTCCATGATAATAACTTGATAAAAATGTTATGAAGATTATAAATTAACGTTTAAAACACGTCATGGAATAGTAATGCAAGGAAATATTCTATTAAAAATATATAAAAATACATTATAAAATATACTAATTTATAAAGGCTAAGTGGAAAATATGAGGTAAAATTGAGTATCAACAACCACATTGGCCTTCTCCGGATGATATAATATGGTGATATCATAGTATTTTAATAACTCTAACTATCTCCAGTGCCTCAAAGTAAGGTCCTTCCGCTTGAATAGATGCTAGAAACTTTGATGGTTGGTATAGACCTTACATGGAACGTCGTATCAATAGTGCCCCCAAATCTTGAGCACGTGAACAATGGTTGTTAGCTCCAAATCATGCAGAGGGTAATTCTTCTCATGAACCTTCAACTGACGAGACACGTAGGGAATCACCCTAGCATCCTACATCAATATCGTGCCAAGTCCAACACGCGATGCATCACAATAAACAATGTAAGATCCCGAACTAGTGGGAAACACCAACACTAAGGCTATAGTCAAGTCATACTTGAGCTTCTGAAAGCTTGCCTCACACTCGTCGGACCATCAGAGAAGAGCACCCTTATTGTTAACTTGGTCAATGGGGCTGAGAGAGATGAAAACCTTTCCACGAACCGACGATAGTAACCCGCTAAACCCAAGAAGCTTCGAATCTCTATAGTTGAAGTAGGTCTAGGCCAATTTTGAACTGCCTCTATCTTCTTAAGATCCAATTTGATTACCATGGGAAGATATAACATGACCCAAAAAGGTAACTTAGTCTAGCCAGAACTCACACTTTGAAAACTTGGCATATGACTGAAGACCCTTCAAGGTCTGAAGAACAATATGTAGATGCTTCTCATGCTCTTCTCTACAGCGAGAGTAAAATAGAATATCATTAATGAAGACAATCATGAGGGAATCCATATAAAGCTTGAACACTCGGTCCATCAAATCCTTGAAGGTTGCTGGGGAATTAATCAAGCCAAACAACATCACTACTAACTCGTAATGACCATATCGAGTCCTAAAGGTTGTCTTAGGGACATATGATGCCCTAATCTCACCTGATGGTAGCTAGATCTCAAATCAATCTTGGAAAACACCTTGGCACCATGAAGCTGGTCAAATGAATCATCAATCCTAGGCAACGGATACTTGTTCTTGATAGTGACCTTGTTCAAATGCCGAAAATCAATGTACATCCTCATCGATCCGTCCTTTTTCTTAACAAACAACACCAACGCACCCCACGATGAAACACTTAGTCGAATAAACCCTTTATCAAGCAAATCCTGCTATTGAACCTTCAATTCTTTCAATTCAACTAGAGTAGTACGGTACGGTAAAAAAGAAATAGGCTGAGTGCCCAGAACCAAATCAATGCAAAAGTCGATATCCATGTTGGGTGGTATACCTGGTAAATCTATACAAAACACCTCAGGCAACTCATTCAAAACTGGTACCAAATCTGTAGAAGGAACCTCCATACTAGAATCACGGATATAAGCCAAATACGCTAAACACTCCTTCTCGATCAGCTTTCAGATATGAAACCACCCTACTAGTGGAGTGACCCCTGGTCCCTCTCCGCTCTAATCTAGGAAACCTTGGCCTGGATAAAGTCACAGTCTTGGAATGAATATCCAAAATAGCGTAATACGGGGAAAACCAACCCGCACCAAGAATGACCTCAAAATCCACCATATTCAACAACAAAAGATCAACTACTGTATCAAGATCATTAATAGTAACAACACAAGACCTGTATACCCGACCAACTACTATAGAATCTCCAACCGGTGTAGACATAGAAACAGGAACAACAAGATAATCACGAGGCATACTCAAATCAGAAGCAAAATATGAAGACACATAAGAATATGTAGAAACCATATCAAACAACATGAAAGCATCTCTATAATAGACTAAGATAATACATGTTATACCTGCATCGGACGATTCTGCCTCAAGTCTGACCGTAAATGCGTAACAACAGGGCTAAGCCCACCAACTTGTCCTCCATCTCTAGAGTGACATCTCAGTGACTGGCCTCCGCCTCTAACTACCTAGCCTCAACCTCGAGCTACCTGAAACCCGCCTCTTTCTTACTGTGTTGGTGGTGGAGCCATCAGTGCTGGAACCATGGAGTGAGCACCAAGTTGTGGCATACTGCTCTATGACCTGGGGCAAAATATTGCGACGTGCCTCAGATCCTCACATGTATAACAATCCCTCGGCTGAAGTGTTTGCTGACCTTGGAATTGGCCCCGTTGACCTGAATAACCACCCTGGTAACTTTGTATCGGAGGTGCACTAACCGGAGTTGGAGGTGCACTGTATGCTAGCATCGTGGGATGAGATCCGTAAGCACTATGGCTGCCTGAAGCACCATGGGTGACATGTAGAGCTGACTGAACAAGTCTGATAGGATGGCCTCTACCAAAGGAACCCATGGCTCCAGACGAGGCACCACTAAATTCTCCAAAATGACAGGGACTCTTAACAGAGGTTGCCTACATCGCCTGGCCTCTGATGCGTTCGATCCTCTTGGTAATCTCCACTACTCGAGTGAAACAAATATCAGCCTCGATCTCTCTAGCCATTTGAAGTCAGATTCCATAGGTAAGACCATCTATGAACCTCCGCACCTTCCCCTCTCAATAGGAATCAAGATAGCTCTATGGCGCTACCAATCATCAAATCTAGTCTCATACTGAGTGACGGTCATGCTACCCTACTGAAGGTGTCGACCTGACTGCGCAACTCCTCTCTCTAAGTGAAGGGAATGAACATCCTTAATAATAATTATGGTATGGAAAGAGAGGGATTCAACCTAGATAACTCATCCCATGTGAGAGGAGGTGATCCCACTGGCCTGCCATGCACATACACCTGCCACTACCTCTTGGCAGAACCATGTATCTGAAATATGGTAAAATTAACTCTTGTTGGACTCCACTATCCCCATGTTGCGCAAAATCTCATGACAGCGGTCCGAGAACTCCTGGGGGTCCTTAGAAGGTGTACCACTAAAGTGATGGGGATATAACTTGGTGAAACTATCCAATCTCTTCAGCTCAGCAACTGACATTGTGGGTCTCTCCCCAGGTTATGTAGCAACTAAAGGATGAACGGCCCTAACTAGTTGCACTATTGGGTCTGATAACCATGAGACATATGATCAGGAGTATGAGTGGTAGGAGTCTGGGCTACTCCCTCAGCCAGAGAAATGGCTAGTACCATAGAAAATACACCGTCTTGAGCCATACTCTCCATGAGACCAACCATGCGGAGTAAGGCATCCTAAAGCACTAGGGTAGCGATGAACCCCTCCGGGACCTGAGCTGGTCATGTTGGCTCGATCGGAACAGGGATCTCATCATCCTGCTCTATCTGATGCACAACAACGGGTGTCATTGTGTGTGCTCTAGGCTGAGCTCTGCTTCTATCCTTGGCTCTACCTCAGCCCTGACCCCTACCCTTGGTAGTGGCTGCAATGTGGGGCTCTAACTTCTTATCAGGTGTAGATGGCATACGCGTCCTCACCATCTATGAGAGAATAAGTGACAGAAGTAGCACGATAGAGAAAAACAAGAAGTTTCCTAAAGCCTTATAACCTCTAGAAGATAAGTACATACGTCTCCGTACCGATCCTCAAGGCTATAATAAGCTTGCTCATGACTCGTGAGACCTATGAAATCTAGGGCTCTGATACTAAATTGACACAACCCAAAAATCTCAACTAATCGGGATCGTGATGGTGCCTAATGCTGCTTGCTAGGTAAGCCAACACATAGCAGTAAAATATGAAAGAACTATAATAAATGACAAATAGCAGGATAACAACATAGATTAAAACAATTTGGATATAAACATAATAAGTATAGAACCAACATCTAACGCAATCATCCCAAGATGTGGATTCACAAGTACATGAGTATAACGAACTGATAGATCGTTATTAGTACTAGCTTTCTTTTCTGATTTTCGAGACTTCTTATAACTCAATTTTATGATTTATAACTTTCGTGTGTGGTCCATATTGATTTCCGAAAAGTTTATATGTGAAATTTCGAAGAAAATATGATTTTTGTCTTTAAAAATAACTAAAGTTAACCATGGTCAACGTTCTTGGTAAACGATCTCGAATTGGTATTTTGATAATTCTGGTAGGTTCGTATGATATTTTTTGACTTGTACGCATGTTTGGTTGGGGTCCTGGGTGACCCGAGGCCGTTTCGGCGCATTATGTAAAAAGATGGAAAAATGAGTTTTGAAGTTGACAATCTTGGGTTTTAATGATTGATTCTTGAGTTTGATGTTATTTTAATGATTTGCGCGAGCGAGCGAGTTTGTGTGATGTTATTACACTTGTGTGAATATTAATATTGGAGCCTGAGAGGCTCGGGTAAGTTTCAAATGTGTTTTGGAATATTTTTGGACTACTGAGAACATTTGGTGTTGTGAACTTGTAGCTCTCGCATTTGCGAAGAGCAGATCACAAATGTGAGCCTCGCAATTGCAATGTCAGGCTCATAAATTGTGAAGATGGTCTAGGATCTAGGACTTTGCTTTTGCAAAGAAAACATAGCATTTGCAAACTAGAGGGAAGTTGCATTTGCGATCTAAGTGTAGCATTTGCGACACTGGAAGGATGGGTAAAGCTTCGCTTTTGCGAAGTTTGGTCCGCATTTGCAAAGACGAGGACCTTCAAAAATGCAAAGGATTAGTCATTTTTGCGATAACTGGGGAGCTGAGAGACTAATTGCATTTACAATCAGTGGTTTGCATTTGCTAACATTGCAATAGCGGACAAGGTGTCGCAATTGCGACATCTGCAGGTGGGTAAAGGTTGGGAATTTTGGGACTCAACTTATTTTACATCATTTTTGAACCCTAAACTCTATAGAAGTGATTTTTGGAGAGCAACATCTTTCTAAATTCATTAGCTAGTAACTTTAACTTGTTTTCAATCAATTTTAGTTTACTTTTTCTTACATTTCATCATCAAATCTATGAATTCAAAGTTAAATTTGGGGGTTTTGAGTAAAATTTATGGATTTTGTAAAATTGAGATTTAGACCTCAAATTGAGTCCGGATTTTGAAACAAATAACATATTCAAGCTCGGGGTGAATGGGTGATCAGGATTTGGTCTTAACTTCGGATTTCAACCACGTGGGCCCGGGTTGATTTTTTATTGGATTTTTCAATTATGTTAATGATTGAATCTTTTTCATTTGAGGGTAGCTTCTAAAGCTTGTTTTGAATTGTTCGAACGATAATTGGCTATATTCGGTTGATTTGGAGGCTATTTTAAAAGGAAAAGCCGTGTTGGATTGTTGGTTGTGTTCCGAAAAGAGAAAAGTGTCTTGGTTAACCTTGATTTGTGGGAAGTAAGGTAGAATCAAGTCTATTTGCTATATGAACTATGTGTTGGGATGGCGTATATGCAAGGTGACGAGTGTATATGCATTGGCTATGGGCTAACCATGAGGGTAAACCTATCCTTACTTGTACCATGTTATTCTGTGTATTTTGTCTTTCATGCTTTAAAAAGATCATTTTTTCTTTAATCATTCCTATTCATGTTATTTCTTACGTTGAGATTATTGTGATATTGGGAGTTGAGATCGTGAAAATTGTTTATTTGTTGTTGGCACTAATAGTTGAAGATCCTCATATGACGAGTTGTGTTCAAATATTATTGTTAATGTTGAATTTGTTTCCCACCTTGCTTTGTATCGTGTTGTTTGTGATTGCTTGGTGAGGAAGAGTAAAATGAAATGTGTTGCCATACCTTATTTATATATTGATATTGTTGCTTGAGTGAACGTGAGGATAAAAACACGAAGGGTGATGCCGTGCAATTGATTTTACATTATTATGTGAGGACGAAGGGTAATGCTATGCACTTGCTTTTATATTATAACGTGATGATGAAAGTAAAATCACAAAGGGTGATGTCGTGTAATTTTGTTGATTCATTGCTCTTTATTTTGACATTTAAATGTCGTCTTGACTTTATGACTTCGTTAATTATTTTTGAAAGATTGTACGACGTAGTTTTTACTTTACTTCATGTTTCCGCTTTAAGCCCCTTTACTTATGTACTTGTTATTATTATGTCTTTATACTTGACACTTTACTTGTTACTTCGTTACTTCTTGTTATATAACTGCACAGGTTTATTGTAAGTGTCTTGTCTTTGCCTCGTCCCTACCTTGTCGGGGTTAGGCTCGACACTTACCGAGTACATTGTGTCGGGTACTCATACTATATTTTTGCACTTTTTGTGCAAATCCAGATATCAGTACTAGTAAAGTTCCGGAAGGTACTTAGCAGATATCGGGCAAGTGGTTTTAGGTTAAGCCGCATCATGTTTGCAGGGCTTGTGTCATTTTCTTAATTTCATTGTACTGTTTCTATTTTATCTCGGACAGTATTGTATTTCTTTCTGAATAGTGTATGTAGAAAACTCTAAAAGCCTTTGTAAGTGTCAAGCCTAACCCCGACGAGGTAGTGACAAGGCTAAGACAAGAAACCTACAATAAACCCATGCAATTATATAGCAAGAAGTGACTAAAAACATGTAAATAATCAAGTATAACAACGAGATAATGACAAGTAAAAGGGATAAAAAGTACCCAACTAAAGGGGCAAAAAACGCAAAACATAAATTAAAGTGTCACTGAGTTAGCCTCTTTCAAAAGTAAATACCGAAACCACAAAGCCAAGTCCACATTCCAAATATCAAAGTAAAGAGCAATGAAATCAACAAAATTGCATGGCATTATCCTCCTTGCTTTTACTCTCATCCTCACATTATAATGTAAAAATAATTGCACGACCTCACCCTTTGTGCTTTTACTCTCATCCTTACATTATAAAATAATAACAATCATGGAAACACCCTTCGTGCATAGCCTCACATTCACTCAAGATATAATATCAATATATAAATAAGGCACGGAAACATCCTTCGTGCATAATCAATCTTCCTCACAAGCACGGCAATATCCTTCATGCATTTCACTCTTCCTAACCAAGCAATTACATACAACACATTACCAAGCAAGGTGAGAAGAAAATTCAACATCAACAATAGTATTTGAACACAACCCGTCATATGAGAATCTTCCAATAAATAGCACCAACAACAAATTTGTCACGACACAAAACCCATAATAGGTCACGATGGCAGCTAACGTCATCGTTAGGCTGTCACGACCCAAACTAACCCTGTCGTGATGGTGCCTATCGTGGAACTAGGCAAGCCAACTCATTTCCAAACAAACCGACATTTTTATTTCAAAGAAAACTTTCAAGCCTATTTAACGTAAAACCTTCGTAAAGGAGTTCAAATCAAAACAAAAATATGGAAAGAAAAGTACGACATCGGGGTGTCACTAGTCATGAGCATCTACTACAATTTGTCTGACAATATCAAGACTAACATAGTCTAAAAAATAGCTAAATACAACTAAAGGAAGATAAGAGGGAGAAGAGCAGGGCTACGATAGCCAGGCAGCTACCTTGCTATCCCCGAGAAAATCTGTAACCGGAATAGTCAACAGCCGCTACCGTGTCCAGCTATACATGGATCTGCACACAAGGTGCAGGGAGTAACGTGAGTATGCCAACTCAGTAAGTAACAATAGTAAATAAAGACTGAGCAATAATGACGAGCAATAAAACATATGAAGTTCATATCATGAAATCTCGGTAAAATACAACATGCTTTTAAAATTAGTGTTTGAATCAAATCATCTCGTTTAAATCCATTTCCAGTAAAAATCATTTAAAGATACTTTTCAACAGTTTAAAACAGAAGCTCAATGCAAAGGTGAGCAAAAATGATGAAATCATAAACAGCCCCTCGGGCAAAACATCACTCATATATAGCCCCTCGGGCAAACCTCACCGTCACTCATGCTTCTCGGGCATACCTCACAATCACTCATGCCACTCGGGCATACCTCACAATCACTCATGCTTCCGGGTCACTCAACACTCGGCACTCGCACTCAGTAGGTACCTGTGCTCACTAGGGGTGTGTACAGACGCCGGAGGGGCTCTTCAGCCCAAGCACTATATCAAGCCAAATAATGGCATAAATCACTTAGGCCCTCAGCCTATATCAAACATTATGCGGCATGTAGCCTAATCCCATAAATATCTTCACAAATCAGGCCTTCGGCCTCACTCAGTCATAAACCTCTCAAGCCACTCGGGCTCTCAGTAAAAATAAGGTACTCAGCCCAAAACAATATTTATATGCATCAAAATAGAGTAATAAAATTGAGTTATGCAGTAAATAGGTATAACCATGACTGAGTATAGATTTTCAATCGAAAACAGTGAGAGGATAGTAAGATAAAGTCCCCTAAGGGTCCAAACAGCATTGGCACAAGGCCCAAACATGGCATTCCACCCAATTTACAGAAACTCATTTCTAAAACTCATAAGTATCATATAGTTTCAACAAAATATGCAACTTTACAATTGCTACATAATGGACCAAGTCACAATCCCCGATGGTGCACGCCCGTCACCTAGCATGTGCGTCACCTCAAAATAGTAAATGATATGAAATTCGCGGTTTCATACCCTCAGGACTAGATTTAAAATCGTTACTTACCTCAATCCGGTCAAATCTCTACCCAGCGATGCTCTTGCCTCTCGACTCGGCCTCCAAATGCTCCGAATTTATTCACAATTAGTACAATACCATCAATATACGCTAATGGAATGAATTCCACAAGAAAAGCTATCAAATTAGCCCAAACCCTAAATTGGCTCAAACCCGGCCCTCGGGCCCACGTCTCGAAATCAGACAAAATTTACAAAACTAGAAAGCCCATTCACTCACGAGTCCATACATACAAAATTCATCAAAATCCGACCTCATTTGGTCCCTCAAATTCTCAAATCAAACTCTCCAAAATCCCAAGCCCTAACCCCTCATTTTCACCTCTAATTTTCACTAACTACATGATTAAACAATGGAAATTCACCTTATATACGAGTATTAGGGCTCAAGCAACTTACCTCACTGATATCTCCTTGAATCCCTCTTCAAACTCACACCCAAAAGCCTCAAACTGACTGAAAATTGTGAGAAATAGACCAAAATCCCCAAAGTTACCTTTTTATATTTTCTGCCCAGGCTTTTCGCACCTGCGGACCAGTTCTCGCACCTGCACCACCGCACCTGCGGAAAGAAATCCATCACAGGTGCGGAACTCACTTAGGAAGCCAGGTTCTGCATCTGCGGCCCAAAACCTCGCGCCTGCGAAAGCGCGCCTGTGCATTTCCTTCCGCTTCTGCGAAGCCTGGCCAGAATCTTTCTGTCCGCATCTGCGCTCCAGGTCTCGCACCTGTGGGCTCACAGATATGACCTCCAACTCGCACTTGCACATCCTGCCTAGTCCAGCACTGCCCGCACCTGCGAACTCCCCATGCGCACCTGCGACCTCGCTCATGCGGTTCTCCCCTCCGCAGGTACGGAAATATCAGTAGCAGCAGCTTCAGCTGCATTTTCCAACTTCAAGGCATCCGTTAACCACTCGGAATCACCCCGAGACCCTCGAGACCTCAACCAAAAATACCAACAAGTTATATATCAACATACAAATTTAGTCGAACCTTCGAATCACTCAAAACAATATCAAATCACCAAACTACCATCGGATTCAAGCCTAAGAACTTCTAAACTTCCAAATTCGACAACCGATGCCGAAACCAACCAAACCACGTTCGAATGAACTCACAATTTGCACACACGTCACAAATGACCTCACAATTTGCACACACGTCACAAATGACACTACGGACCTCCAAATCACATTTCGGACGCACTCCTAAGTCCAAAATCACCTAACGGAGCTAACGGAATCATAAAAATTCAAATCTGAGATTGTTTACACATAGGTCAACATCCGGTTGACTTTTCCAACTTAAGCTTCTACTTTAGAGACTAAGTGTCTCATTCCCCCTCTAAAATCACTCCGGACCCGAACCAACTAGCCCGGTATATCATAATATAGCTTAAAAGCATAAAGAAAGTAGAAATGGAGGAAACGGGGCTATAACTCTCGAAACGATCGTCCGGGTCGTTACATCCTCCCCCTCTTATATAACCATTAGTCCTCGAACGGGTGTAGAAACATACCTGGAGTCTCGAATAGGCATGGATATCTGCTCCGCATCTCCTGCTCGGTGTCCCAGGTGGCCTCCTCCACCGGCTACCCCCACTGCACCTTCACAGAAGCTATGTCCTTTGACCTCAACCTTCGAACCTGCCGATCCAAAATAGCCACCGGCTCCACATCATAAGTCATATAACCCTCCAACTTAACTGTGCTGAAATCCAAAACATGGGACGGATCTCCAATATACTTCCGGAGCATGGAAACATGAAACATTGGGTGCACACTCGACAAGCTGGGTGGCAAGGAAAGCTTATAGGCCACCTCCTCTATCCTATGAAGCACCTCAAAAAGCCCAATGAACTGGGGGCTCAACTTGCCCCTCTTCCCAAACCTCATGACACCCTTCGTGGGTGATACCTTTAGCAAAACCTTCTCCCCAACCATGAAAGATACATCACAGACCTTCCTGTCTGCATAGCTCTTCTGCCTAGACTGCACCATGTGAAGCCGCTCCTAAATCAATTTCACCTTATCTAATGCATCTTGGACCAAGTCTGTACCCAAGAGCCTAGCCT
>AWOL01S0044647.1:46270-64213 GCA_000715115.1 Nicotiana otophora | reverse complement strand
GTATGAAACCCCGGATTTCATATCATTTACTATTTGAGGTGACGCACATGCTAGGTGACGGGTGTGTGGGCATGCACCGTTGGGGTTTCTGACTTGGTCTGTCCCATAGCAACTGTAAAGTTGCATATTTTGTTGAAACTATATGATACTTATGAGTTTTAGCAATGAGTTTCTGTAAATTGGGCGGAATTCCATATTTGGGCCTTGTTTTCAGTTCTTGATGAACAATTGAGCTCAATTGTTCATCAAGAACTGAAAACAAGGCCCAAATATGGAATTCCGCCCAATTTACAGAAACTCATTGCTAAAACTCATAAGTATCATATAGTTTCAACAAAATATGCAACTTTACAGTTGCTATGGGACAGACCAAGTCAGAAACCCCAACGGTGCATGCCCACACGCCCGTCACCTAGCATGTGCGTCACCTCAAATAGTAAATGATATGAAATCCGGGGTTTCATACCCTCAGGACTAGATTTACAATCGTTACGTACCTCTATCCGGTCAAATATCTACCCTGCGATGCTCTTGCCTCTCGACTCGGCCTCCAAATGCTCTGAATCTATTCACAATCAGTACAATACCATCAATATATGCTAATGGAATGAATTCCACAAGAAAAACTATTAAATTAGCCCAAAATCCTAAATTGGCTCAAACCCGGCCCCCGGGCCCACATCTTGAAATCCGACAAAATTTACAAAACTAGAAAGCCCATTCACTCACGAGTCCATACATATGAAATTCATCAACATCCGACCTCATTTGGTCCCTCAAATTCTCAAATCAAACTCTCTAAAATCCCAAGCCCTAACCCCTAATTTTCACCTCTAATTTCCACTAATTACATGATTAAACAACGAAAACTCACCATATATATGAGTATTAGGGCTGAAGTAACTTACCTCACTGATATCTCCATGAATCCCTCTTCAAAATCACTCCCAAAAGCCTCAAAACCGACTGAAAATGGTGAGAAATGGACCAAAATCCGCGAAGTCTCCTTTTTATATTTTCTACCTAGGCCTTTTGCACCTGCGGACCAATTCTCGCACCTGCGGAAAAAATCCATCGCAGGTGCGGAACTCACTTAGGAGCCTAGGTTCTGCATCTGCATCCCAAAACCTCGCGCCTACGAAAGCGCACCTGCGCATTTCCTTTCGCTTCTGCGAAGCCTGCCCAGATTCCTCCTCTCCGCATATGCGCCCCAGGTCTCGCATCTGCGGGCTCGCAGATGAGACCTCCAACTCGCACCTACGCATCCTGCCTAGCCCAGCACTTCCTGCACCTGCAAACTCCCCACGCGCACCTGCGACCTCGCACTTGCGGTTCTCCCCTCCGCAGGTGCGGAAATATTAGTAGCAGCAACTTCAGCTGCATTTTCCAACTTCAAGCCATCCGTTAAACATCGGAATCACCCAAAAATACCAACAAGTTATATATAAACATACAAACACAGTCGAACCTTCGAATCACTCAAAACAATATCAAACCAACAACTTACCCTCGGATGCAAGCCGAAGAACTTCTAAACTTCCAAATTCGACATCCGATGCCGAAACCAACCAAACCACGTCCGAATGACCTCAAATTTTGCAAACACGTCACAAATGACACTAAGAACCTACTCCAAATTCCGTAATTTCATTTCAACCTCGATATCAAATTTTTCCACTGCCGACAAAAATTGCTAAATTTCCATCTTTCGCTAATTCAAGCCTAATTCTGCTACGGACCTCCAAATCTCATTTCGGGTGCACTCCTAAGTCCAAAATCACCTAACGGAGCTAGCGGAATCATAAAAATTTAAATCTGAGATCGTTTACACATAGGTCAATATCCGGTTGACTTTTCTAACTTAAGCTTCTACTTTAGAGAATAAGTGTCTCATTTCCCCTCTGAAACCACTCCGGACCTGAACCAACTAGCTCGGTATATCATAATATAGCTTGAAAGCATAAAGGAAGCAGAAATGGGGGAAACAGGGCTATAACTCTAAAAACGACCGGCCGAGTCGTTAGATAGGCAAGCCTGCAAGTGAACCTACAATTTAGTTACCACTTTTTAACATTTAAAACGAAAGTTTCCTTTTTAAAAGAATGAAATAAGTAAGATCTCATGCAACTGTACATACTCTTTTCTTAACAAAATACCAGCGCAATAAATACATCCACTAGAGTGATAGTAATGATACGTACAACAATACATAAATTCTAAAAGCCTCCAAAACCCGGTGTCACAAGTGCATGAGCAGTCTAGAGAATATACAAGACGAATACAACTATTGTTTGAAAGGTAATAGACAGAAATAATAAACAAGGTAGAGGGAGACTGTGCGGCTATGCGCCCGTGTGACCACTGGTAGTACCTGACTTAGTACATGCACATTCAGTGCAGAAGTGTAGCATGAGTACAGAAAATAACGCGTACCCAGTAAGTATCTAGTCTAACCTCAAAAAAGTAGTGATGAATGGTCAACTTGACACTTACTAGAGGTCAAACAGTAATAGAAATATATAAAGTAGACATGGTGAGTGTACAACAAGTAGCAACGAAGTAAATGAAAGTATTTACAATAATTCCACACATGAGTCTATATGAAATCACTAAACTTGTCATAAACGGCCTTGAAGGAGCTAACTCAACTATTACCAAAACAAATCCAGTCTCAAATATTAAGCACGAAGCTGCTGAAGCCAATGGCCCGATCCCATAGGAATAATGGTACTCAGTTTTGCCGAGGCGAACGAACCGATCCCATAAATATAGTGTTACAAAACTGCCGAGGTGAACGCCTGATCCCATAAGAGTAGTGTTACCATAGCCGAGGCGAATGGCCCGATCACATAAGAGTACTTTATTTCACTGTCACGATGAACGGCCCGATCCCATAAGAGTAGAGAAATTTGCCTTGCTCGCAGAAGCATATACGAGACGAGAAGACACAGATCAATAGTTTATCAAATATTTCCCAATTTTTCCAAAGTAAGAGGCTAAGTCGGTATCTTTATAAAAATCCTCAATATCAGTCATAATCAAGAAACTAATACACGGGATAGGCATAAATAGCACAATTAAAGGCATGTTGTGCATCTAAGTCTACCCGGACATATCATTAATATAGTTACGTTTGGACTCTCGTCACCTCATGCATATGTAGCTCCCCGCAACAAGTATCACACAACAATTAATACACCTAAGGGGATAAGTTCCCCCTTACAAAGTTAGGCAAGAGACTTACCCCGTTTCCAAGTCCACTTTCCGATCTACAAATCACTTTAAAGGCCTCAAGTCGGTGCTGAACAATCTGAAACTAGACAAAGGTGGTACAAACTAAATAGTAATTGTTCAAAAGCTCATAATTTAACTATTAGAGAAACTACCCAACCCAATTTTGAAGATTCCAAAAATTCATCCCTGGGCCCACGTGCCTAGATTCCTGAAATTTTTGAAGATAAATGCTGCCCATGACCTCACGAACTCAAATATATACTTTATTCCAAATTCTATAATCAATTTCGTGGTCAAATCTCATTTTTATCAAAACCTAGGTTTTACAACAAACTCCTAAAATTTCTACATTTTGCCCGTTAAAATCTACCAATAATCTATGTTTAACTTACATTGGGTAGAAATTACTCACCTTACAATGCTTGATGAAATTCCCTCTACAAAATCATCATACGAACCTATTGAAACCATCAAATCCCGATTATGAGGTCGTGTACTCAAAATGTTGACTCAAGTCAAACTTGGCATAAGGAACTAAGTGTTTCGATTTCAACCCGAACCCTTCCAAAACTAAACCAACCATCCTTGCAAGTCATAAAACAGTAAAAGTACATACATGAAGTCTTAATTAGGGGAACGAAGATCTAGAAAGCAAAATGACTGATCAGGTCGTTATATTCTCCACCTCTTAAAATAACGTTCATCCTCGAACGGGTCTAGAATAATACATGGAGTGCTGAATAAGTGCAGATATCTGCTCCTTATGTCCTCCTCGGCCTCCCAAGTCACTTCTCGACTGGTTGACCCCTACACTAGAGCTTTACCGCAGAAATCATCTTGGACCTCAACTGGCAAACCTGCCTGTCAACAACGGCAACTGGCTCCTCCTCATAACCCAAACTCTCATCTACTTGAACCGTGATGTACTCTAACACATGCAACCTATCGGCATGGTACGTACGGAGCATAGACACATGGAAGATCGGATGAACTCCCGATAGACTGAGAGGCAAAGCAAGCTCATAAGCAACCTCCCCAACTCACCTCAGTGACTAGAAAGTTTATATGTGACATTTTGAAGAAAATGTAATTTTTGGCTTTAAAAATAACTAGAGTTGACCACGGTCAACGTTCTTAGTAAACGACCTTAAATTGGTGTTTTGATAATTCTGGTAGGTTCGTATGATAGTTTTGGACTTGTACACATGTTTGGTTGGGGTTTTGGGTGAATCGAGGCCATTGGAAAAATGAGTTTTGAAGTTGAAAATCTTGAGTTTTAATGATTAATTCTTGAATTTGATGTTATATTGATGATTTGAGCTAGCGAACAAGTTTGTGTGATGTTATTACACTTGTGTGAATATAAATATTGGAGCCCGAGAGCCTCTGGTGAGCTTTGAATGTGTTTTGGAATGTTTTTGGACTACTGAGAACATCTGGTGTTGCGAACTTCGGAATTGCGATGTCAGACTCGCAATTGAGATGATGGGCTGGAAGTTAGGACTTTGCTTTTGCAAGGAAAACATCGCATTTGCGGACTGGATAGAAGTCGCATTTGCGACACTGGAAGGATAGGTATAGTTTCGCTTTTGCGAAGTTTGGTCTGCATTTGCAAAGAGGGGGACCTTCAAAAATGCGAAGGATTAGTCGCTTTTGCGATAACTAGGGAACTGAGAAACTGATCTCATTTCCGATTAGTGGTTTGCATTTGCGAACATTGCAATAGCGGACAAGGTTTCGCAAATGCGACATCTACAGGTGGGTAAAGGTTAGGATGTTTGGGACAAGGTTTGAACCCTAAACTCCATAGAGGTGATTTTCTGAGAGCAACTTCTTTCCAAATTCATTGGTTGGTAACTTTAACTTGTTTTCATTCAATTTTAGTTTACTTTTTTATAAATTTCATCATCAAATCTATGGATTTCAAAGTGAAAATTGGAGGTTTTGAGTAAAATTTATGGATTTTATAAAATTGAGATTTAGACCTAAAATTGAGGTCGAATTTCGAAAAACATTACATATACAGGCTCGGGGTGAATGGGTGATCAGGATTTGGTTTTAACTTCGGATTTTGACCACGTGGGCCCGGGTTGACTTTTTATTGGCTTTTTCAATTATGTTAAAGATCGAACCTTTTTCATTTGAGGGTAGTTTCTAAAGTTTGTTTTGAATTGTTCGAACATAGTTGGCTATATTCGGTTGGTTTGGAGGCTTATTTTAAAGGAAAAGCAATGTTGGATTGTTGGTTGTGTTCCGAAAAGAGGAAAGTTTCTTGGTTAACCTTTGATTTGAGAGAAATAAGGTAGAATCAAGTCTATTTGCTATGTGAACTATGTGTTGGGGCAGCGTATATGCAAGGTGATTAGTGTATATGCGTTGTCTATGGGATAACCATGCGGGTAGAACTAGCCTTACTTGTACCATGTTATTCTGTGTATTTTGTCTTTCATGCTTTAGAAAGAACATTTTTTCTTTAATTACTTGTATTCATGTTATTTCTTACATTGAGATTATTTTGATATTGGGAGTTGAGATCGTGAAAATTGTTTATTTGTTGTTGGCACTAATTGTTGAAGATCCTCATGTGACGAGTTGTATTCAAATATTATTGTTGATGTTGAATTTGTTTCCCACCTTGCTTGGTATCGTGTTGTTTGTGATTTCTTAGTGAGGAAGAGTAAAATGCACGAAGTGTGTTGCCATGCCTTATTTATATATTGATATTATTGTTTGAGTGAACGTGAGGAAAAAAACACGAAGGGTGATGCCGCGCAATTAATTTTATATTATTATGTGAGGATGAAGGGTGATGCCATGCTCTTGATTTTATATTATAACGTGAGGATGAAAGTAAAAGCACGAAGGGTGATGCCGTGTAATTTTGTTTGTTCATTGCTCTTTACTTTGACATTGAAATGTGGTCTTGAATTTATGACTTAGTTAATTATTTTTGAAAGATTGTACGAAGTAGTTGTTACTTTACTTTATGTTTCCTCTTTAATCCCCTTTACTTATGTACTTGTTATTATTTTGTCTTTTTACTTGACACCTTACTTGTCACTTCGTTACTTCTTGATATATAACTGCACAAATTTATTGTAATTATCTTGTCTTAGTCTCGTCACTACCTCGTCAGGGTTAAGCTCGACACTTACGGAGTACATTGTGTCGGTTGTACTCATACTATACTTTTGTACTTTTTATGCAGATCCGAATATTGATACTAGTGGAGTTCCGGGAGGTACTTAGCAGATATCGGGCAAGTGATTCTAGGTAGAGTCGTATCATGTTCGCAGGCCTTAAGCCATCTTTTTAATTTCATGTACAATTGTTTGGGCCTGCTGAGTTCTTGAGGAACTCAAGCCCAAGTCCAGCGTTGCTGTGTTTTCAAGAAATTCAAAGTGCGTCGTTGCCCGTTATTACTACTGTTGTGCCTGTCTTTTTGAGGCCCAAAATCCAGAGTCCAATCCTCTCCTTTACTCATTTACTGTCACTGCTTCTCTAACTTAGATGCATTGCTTTGTTATTTTGTTGCACTCTCGATGTTTCACACATGTATGCTATAATTATCTTATTGGGTTGGATGCCTTACTTTATGCCGTAAATCATGTGAACGACTTAGGCAAGCCTTGAAGAACCTAGGACTAAAAAAAAGTATTAGTTAGTAACTAATCTCACATTCGCTAATTATAAGATATTTGTACCATTAATCCACTATGCTTTGCTAACTTTTTCTTAAATGGTTTTGAAGTCCAAAGGCTTAACAAGAGATGGCAGCTCCTCTTTCAAAAAGAAGAAATCAGATTTGAAATGTAAGTTTTGACCTTCTAAAGGGAAATCAATTCATTTCGAAAATAAGGTGTTGCCGCCCCAAGTAAAAATTTTCAAACGGCCCCTTCAAATATTTAAAAGCCAAGGTATATCTTAGGCTCAATTTCATAGCATTTTGCTAGAGTAATATAAACCTCCATGCTTCTTAAAAAACGAAATGTTTTATATCTTAGCTCCTCGTTTTCACATGTTTTCATACAAACATCATATATACCTTTAAGCTCTTTTCGAGCATATATGCACTAACATCATTTTTTAAGACTCTTCTTTAAATCCATCTTCTTTAAAACTACATTCTTCCCTCATAGGAATTATTCCCTAATATATGATAAGCTTTAGAATACTAGTTAAGGCATAGTACAAATAATTGATTTCAAATATAGTCTAAGTCCTATGGAGCTACCTCAGGTAGATTTTAAGGGGTGCCTAACACCTTCCCCTTAGAAGAACAAGAACCCTTACCCATAAACTCACCGGTTAGAAGACTAATAAAGAATATGACTTAGTAATAAAATAGATATCCTAGTATACCTTTAAATATTAGGTGGCGACTCTCTTTCATCAATAACAGAGAAATTACAAGTTGAATCTTGTTTTGACTAGTACAAAAGAAGGGTGCAACAGATATGGACAAAGTTATAGAATGAGGTTTTTTCCGTGTGGTTGTTATAATTATAGCACGTGAGTTGTCTGTACACCATGTGAGTTGTCTGTGTGGTTGTTATCATTATTGGCACGTGAGTTATCCGTATAGTGCATGAGTTGTCTGTGCAGTTGTTATTATTATTGGCACGTGAATTGTATGTGCAGTACGTGAGTTGTTCGTGCTGTTATTGTACGTGAGTTGTTTGTGCCGCATGTGGACATGAATCCATCTCCCTAGAGTCTCTCTTTCATGTTTCTCCCTTGATAGCGTATATGCATGTTGTGAGAAATCGACAGGTTTCTAGTTAATTGTGATGTGGGATCCTATATGATGATTTATTGAACATAATGGTGCAAGCTTGGCCATTTAAGTGATCTTTTGTTTGTATTCATACATTTACATGTTGTATTTACGCATTTCATCTCTATATGCTAGTTGATGCATTTTGCATATGCACGAGACTTATTAGTGAGTTGTTGGACACTAGGAGAGTGTCGAATTAAGGCAAAAAGAGAGTTATCATTATACATTGATATGTTGTTGGACACTAGGAGAGTGTCGAATTAAGGTAAAAAGAGAGTTATCATTATACATTGATATGTTGGACCCATGTAAAGGTTTCATAAACATACCATATGAAAATTGATATAAAATTGGATAATCGCTATATATAGACATTGTACATTCATGTAGGAGTATTTGGGTACTTGCAACTTGGTGTATGTCTCTTTTGTGTTCGGAGTTAGTGCAAGTTGTATCTTCTTTGACCTGTTTAATTGGAATAACATATTTATTATCTTTTTTCAGTTGTACACCTTTATTTGCGATATCCAATGTTCTATGACTGTTTCATGGATACTTTTATGCTATATATATATATATATATATATATATATATATATATATATATATATATATATATATATATATATATATATATATATATATATATATATATATATATATATATATATATATATATATATATATATATATATATATATATATATATATATATATATATATATATATATATATATATATATATATATATATATATATATATATATATATATATATATATATATATATATATATATATATATATATATATATATATATATATATATATATATATATATATATATATATATATATATATATATATATATATATATATATATATATATATATATATATATATATATATATATATATATATATATATATATATATATATATATATATATATATATATATATATATATATATATATATATATATATATATATATATATATATATATATATATATATATATATATATATATATATATATATATATATATATATATATATATATATATATATATATATATATATATATATATATATATATATATATATATATATATATATATATATATATATATATATATATATATATATATATATATATATATATATATATATATATATATATATATATATATATATATATATATATATATATATATATATATATATATATATATATATATATATATATATATATATATATATATATATATATATATATATATATATATATATATATATATATATATATATATATATATATATATATATATATATATATATATATATATATATATATATATATATATATATATATATATATATATATATATATATATATATATATATATATATATATATATATATATATATATATATATATATATATATATATATATATATATATATATATATATATATATATATATATATATATATATATATATATATATATATATATATATATATATATATATATATATATATATATATATATATATATATATATATATATATATATATATATATATATATATATATATATATATATATATATATATATATATATATATATATATATATATATATATATATATATATATATATATATATATATATATATATATATATATATATATATATATATATATATATATATATATATATATATATATATATATATATATATATATATATATATATATATATATATATATATATATATATATATATATATATATATATATATATATATATATATATATATATATATATATATATATATATGTTATTGAGCTACACATGTTATGTGAGTATCTTTTGACTTAAAAGCCTCGCCACTACTTCACGTAGGTTAGTCAAGATACTTACTGAGTACATTGGGGTTGGTTGTACTCATACTATATTTCTGTACCTTGAGTGCAGATATTTGGGGCTTAGCTGTTGTGGATGATGGAGGCTAGCAGTAAAGTTGTACCAACATTCCAAATACAAGCTACCACTTGTTTATGGTAGTTTAGGATTTATAATTCTGTTTACGTATATTCCAAACAGATGTCGTATTTTCTTCATACCAGCATGGTAAATCTAAATGTTAGTGGCTCATGACTTGTACTACCAGTCTCTGGGTTAGTCGTATGGATTTCAGTAATCTTATTTATTGCATATTGATGATCTTTCATTTGAGTTGTGTTATTTATTGTTTGTCTTACTAGCATGTTGGGTTATGTGTCATCACGACTAGGTAGAATTTTGGGCCGTGACATTGAATTGGTTTTCATGAATATGGTTTTGGATGCATCATATGGTTTGGTTCTCGGGTCGGGGTAGTGCATCGGGTGCTGATCGTGAATTTAGGTCGTGATAATGTCATCTAAAAGTACTTTTTGACTTTGATATTGAGTTAAGAGTATCGTAATTGTAAAAATTAAGTCATTTGTATCTAATTATATTATTTATTATAATGTGCATTTATATTTTGGTATATAAAGAAGAATGCTTGATTAAAGGATAATAGACATACTATTGTATACCGAAAGAATCAAATATTGTTTTTCAAAAATTAATTATTTCTCTATTTTTTTAATAATATAATTAAATTGTATAAAATTTACGGGTTTTAATTCTATAACCGGTTATAAATCTAGAATTAAGAATAAGGAAAGTAGAAGAAATCTATTTTGTAGACTTAGTTATAGTTTCTACTTAGTCTTTGTCTCGTTTTTTTTATTTTTACTAAGATAGAATTAATTGGTTATAATTCCATGACAAAGTATTAATAAAGCAAACCTACAATACATAATAACTACTTTTTACTTATTCTATATGGATGTTTTCATTCTTTTTATAATAATTGTCTTTTATAAATTATTATGTTACATAATTCAAATGAAAGAATTTGCACATATATATAAGAAAGGGTTTAATGCATAAAATATAGTTAATATAAAACTCCTAAATATTAGGAGAAAACTTAAATTCTCGGGGAAAAAAGTTCTATCGTACGATACAAGACGTCCAATATAAATGAAATTGGTAGCTTTGTTAATTATTATATCCTGTTTAAATTAAAAATTAATAAGTTAATTATCTAAAATTTGTACAGATATATAAGATTAATTCATAAAATATAGTTAATTTAAAAGTCTTAAATATTAGGAGAAAATTTAAATTCTCGGGAAAAACAGTTCTATCCTATTATACAAGACGTCCAATATAAATCAAATTGATAGTTTTCTTAATTATTATATCCTTGTTTAAATTAAAAATTAATTAGTTAATTATCTATTGTTTATCTTAGTTTAATAACAAACCTTGACTATCAAAATATGAATTTGACAGTGCATGTCTAGATTGTTTATATCTAATTTATATACTACGAAATATACTGATTTTGAATTTTACAATATTAGTATTTCTTAACTAGTTCAAATAAGAAAAAGTTTATTAACCAAACTTTTACCATACATCAAGTCCAAAATATTAAAAAAATAATTAACTAACTATTTCACTAAATGACCATTCCTAAATATTAGGGAATTATCACGACCCGAAATCCTTACCACGGGGTCGTGATGGCGCCTAACCCGAATGTCGGGCAAGCCACCATAACAGATAATATAAAAAAGAAAGCAATAAATATCTAATAACTGACCGATGACATAACATAAGCTATCCCAAGATTTTTGGTGTCATAAGTATATGAGTGTCTAGATCCAGCTAAATACAAGGTTTGAAATAAATACAACACCGTCTGAAATGATAGGAAACGGTACAAAGAAATAGAAAATGACTCCAGGGACTGCGAACGAAATGCAGCTCTACCTCGAATCACGGATTGGTAGCTGCTAAGTACCCCTCGGAACTTTGCTAGTACCAACGCCAAAATCTGCACAAGAAGTGCAGAAGTGTAATATGAGTACAACCGACCCAATGTACTTAGTAAGTGTCGATCCTAACCCCGACGAGGTAGTGACGGGCTAAGATAAGACACCTACTAAAAACATGTGTGTGTGTGTGTGTGTGTATATATATATATATATATATATATATATATATATATATATATATATATATATATAAGGCAATGGAAATAACAAGTAATGCATTTAGAAGAAATAACGGGGTAGGGGCATATAAAACGGGACAACAACCGGAACAATAAGTACACAATCACGAAGTATGTTTGTTTCCAAAATAAGCAACGAAACCGCCAAATTAAAATCACAATTCATGTATCAACTAAAAGCAATGGAATCATCAAATTGCACAACATCACCCTTCGTGTTTTTACTCTCATCCTCACCATATGATATAATAAATGCAATGGCATGGCATCACCCTTCGTGCTTTTACTCTCTTCCTCACATGATGTGATAAATGCAATGGCACGGTATCACCCTTCGTGCTTTTACTCTCTTCCTCACATGATGTGATAAATGCAATGGCACGATATCATCCTTCGTGCTTTTACTCTCATCCTCATATGATATGATAAATGCAATGGCACGGTATCACCCTTCGTGCTTTTACCCTCATCCTCACATGATATGATAAATAATAATGAAGTAATCAAGTGTACGGCATCACCCTTCGTGCTTTAATCCTCAGATTTCACTCAATCAATCACAATAATATGTAAATAAGGCACGGGAACACCTTTCGTGTTTTTCACTCTTCCTCACTAAGCAACAATAATAACCCAAAGAGTCAAGCAAGGTGGGAAGAAAATTTCAACTTCAACCATGGTGTTATGATAAGCTAACTCAACTTCCAATGTCCCAACTTCTTCAAAATGAGCAATAAACACGAAAGCGAATAATTAATGGAATAGCAATCTAACTAAGGCGGAAGGCATAGTAAATGAAACCACACGGTACAATGAGACAATTTTCACCCACATGCTTTAACTCATGACAATATATATATACTTGTCACCTTGTATATATGTTATTCCCACGGATAATTCACGTAAAAAATAGACCCAATAAGTCTTAAATCCCTCAAGTCATGTTATACACGGTACTTACCTCACGCAGTAACCAAATCAACAATCAACCATGACTTGGCCTTTCGATCAAGCCTTCAAACCAACCGAATCTAGCCAACTATTGATCAAACAATTCAAAATAAGCTTTAGAAACTACCCATGAATGAAAAGGGTTCAATTTGTATCATTTGTTTAAAAGTCAACAAAAGTCAAACCCGGGCACACTTGGTCGAAATCCGAGATTCAGATTAAAATTTGATTATCCATTTATCCCCGAGCCCGGTTATGTGATTCGTTTCGAAATCCGACCTCAATTTGAGGTTTTAAATCTCTTACAAAATCCTTAAATTCTATTCAAAACTCCTAATTTCTACCGTGAAATTCATAGATTTGATATTAAAAACTCATGAAAAGTAATGAGGAATTGATAGGAAATGAATTAGAGTTGCTAAGCAATAAATTTGGGAAGAAAAAACTCCTCAGAAATCGCATCTAGAGTGCTTGGGATTGAAAAATGGTGTAAAATGAGCTAAGTCTCATTTTCCCCTCTTTTACCCAACTGCAAACATCGCATTTGCGAATACTTGTTCGCAAATGCGATGTCCACAAATGCTGAAACACTGATCGCAAATGTGATCAGTGCATCAGGTCCCAGATGTCGCAAAAGTAATAAATACTTTGCATTTGAGAAGCCCCCAGCCATCGCAATTGCGGAGCATGATTCACAAATGCGAAACCTTTCCTACCAGGCAATATGTCACAAATGCGACACTGAGATCACAAATGCAGTCTCAGCTCAATTCGCAAATGCAAAATTCTCTTCGCAAAAGCAAAGTACCAGCCCCAGCTCAATTTCGCAAATGCGATCATTTGACCACAAAAGCGAGGCTCGCAAATGCAAGCCAGACCTGGCAAATACTAGATCTGCAGGCTTGCACCAGCAGTCCCAAACCATTCCGCAACGCATCCAAAACTCACCTGAGCCCCTCAGGCTCCAAACCGAACATGCATACAAGTGTAATAAGATCCTACGAACTTGCTCGCTACCTCAAATCATCAAAATAATATTAAATAACAAGAATCGATCATCAAAACTCATAATTTTCAACTTTAAAACTCATTTTCACAATTGTTCACATAACGCACCGAAATGCGCTTAGGTCACCCTGGACCCCAACCAAATGTAACGACACAACCGGTCGTTTTGAGTATTTACACTCCTTTCAACTATTTGAAGTATTGAATAACTTCCTATGAAGTATTATGACTTGTGTAAATTATCGATTTTGGTTTTAAGGTATTTCGGAGTTAGCTTGGAAGAATGAACTTTCATGTTGGAAGTTTAAGTTGAAATAGTTGACCAGATATTGACTTATGTGTAAACAACCTCGTATTTGAATTTTTATCATTTCAATAGCTCCGTATGGTGATTTTGGACTTAGGACCGTGTCGGAAAAATTATTTGGAGGTCCGTAGTGGAATTAGGCTTGAAATGCCGAAAGTTGAATTTTTGGAAAGTTTGACCGGGGGGTTGACTTTTGATATCGAGGTCGGGATCCAATTCTGAAAATTGGAATAGCTTCGTTATGTCATTTAATACTTGTGTGCAAAATTGAAGTCATTCCGGATTGATTTGATGTATTTCGGCACAAGATATAGAATTTGAAAGTTCAAAGTTCATTAGGCTTGAATTGAGGTAGGATTCATGGTTTTAGCGATGTTTGATATGATTCGAGGTTTCGACTAAGTTCGTATAATGTTTTAGGACTTGTTGGTATATTTGGTTGAGGTCCCGAGGGGCTCGGGTGAGTTTCGTGGTGGTTTCAGACCATTTCTAGGCCATTCTTAGTTGCTGGTTTTTGGCCACAGAGGTATACATCACGATCGCAGACAATTGATCATGATCGCGAAAAGCAATTTTGCTGTTGGGCAGTGTGAATCGCGATCGCGGAAGCCTTTTTGCGATCGCGTAGAACAAACTTTTGTTGCACTGACCCGACTTTGGAAGCTTATATCTCGCAATCTATAAGGAATTTGAAGATGATCCAAAAATAATAGTTGTAGCTCTTTGTTTCTAGTTTTCAGAAAGGTAACCTATTTATCATTTGGAGTTGTGTACAAAAAGTTATTATGGATAAACTATAGGCTGTCTCGGAAGAGTTTGCAAATTCTCTATTGCACAAGGCTGACTTTGAAAGCTTATATCTCGGAATATATAAGGAATTGGGAGATGAGAAATAAATAATAATTATAGCCCTTGTGTCTAGTTTTCATAAAGCTAAACCAATTGCAAGTTGGAGGTTTGTACAAAACGTTATGACCATTATACTAGAGGCTGTCTGGAAAAGCTGGGCATTTGTGCTTCGCGATCGCGAAGCATTTTCCGCGATCGCGAAAGGCAAATTTTGGGCTGGAAATTTTTGTGCTTTGCGATCGCGAAGCATTTTCCGCGATCGCTAAGAGTAAATGACTGGATAACAGATAAAATCGTGAGTTTTGGTTTCTTTCTTCATTTTCGGATTTTGGAGCTCGGATTGGGCGACTTTGGAGAGGAAATTTCCCACAAAACTTGGGGTAAATGTTCCTCACTCCCTTGTGATTATATTCCATTAATTAATCTTCATTTTTGGCATTAGATTATTGATTTTTCAAGAGAAATCGGAGGAATTTCTACGATTTCATAAAAATGAATTCTCGAGATTTGAACACCGATTCGGAGTCGGATTTGAGTGAAATTAGTATGGTTGGACTTGTAATTGGATGGGTTGTCGGATTTTGAGAGTTTTTCGGATTCCGAGACGTGGGCCCCACGGACGATTTTTGAGCTAAAATTTGAACTCTTATGAAAATTAGCGTTTTCTTATGGAATTAATTTCAATAAATTTTATTGAATGAATCAAATTAATTGTGGCTAGATTCGAGGTGTTTGGAGGCAAACGAGGTAAAGGCATACCGGAGTAAAGAATTACACGGTTTGAGGTAAGTAACACTTCTAAACTTGGTTCTGAGGGTATGAATCCCCGAATTTGGTATGATATGAATTATTTGGAGGTGACACACACGTTAGGTGACGAACATGCAAACGTGCACCACAGAAAGTGTGTCTTGAATAAATCCCGTGAAGTAGAAAAATTAAAGAATCGTGTTATTATCTGAACATGTGGCACGTGTTAGAAGAATTAAGCTGAGGCTAGTAATAAAGATCATGTTTAGGCTATGTGCCGATATTTTAAGACCCATGGGGTCGTGATGTTGTTGAATTAATTGTTCTAAAAATACATTTCACACTCAGTAATAATTGTCCATTGTGAGGATATTTATGGGATTGAGCTACGCAATGCAGCAGGCCATTTGGCTTTATATATGTTATTATTAAATGGATCGGGGCTGCCCGCCTGCAGCAGGCCAAAATGGCTTTATACATTATTATTGTTCTGGATCGGGGCTGCCCGCCTGCAGCAAGCCTTATAGGCTTTCCTATTTTATGGATCGGGGCTGCCCGCCTGCAGCATGCCTTATAGGCTTTGTTATTATACGGATCGGGACTGCCCGCCTGCAGTAGGCCATATTGTCTTTGTATTACGCTTGGACTGAAGGAGCCCCTCCGGAGTCTGTACACACCCCCAGTGAGCTNTTATATCTCGGAATATATAAGGAATTGGGAGATGAGAAATAAATAATAATTATAGCCCTTGTGTCTAGTTTTCATAAAGCTAAACCAATTGCAAGTTGGAGGTTTGTACAAAACGTTATGACCATTATACTAGAGGCTGTCTGGAAAAGCTGGGCATTTGTGCTTCGCGATCGCGAAGCATTTTCCGCGATCGCGAAAGGCAAATTTTGGGCTGGAAATTTTTGTGCTTTGCGATCGCGAAGCATTTTCCGCGATCGCTAAGAGTAAATGACTGGATAACAGATAAAATCGTGAGTTTTGGTTTCTTTCTTCATTTTCGGATTTTGGAGCTCGGATTGGGCGACTTTGGAGAGGAAATTTCCCACAAAACTTGGGGTAAATGTTCCTCACTCCCTTGTGATTATATTCCATTAATTAATCTTCATTTTTGGCATTAGATTATTGATTTTTCAAGAGAAATCGGAGGAATTTCTACGATTTCATAAAAATGAATTCTCGAGATTTGAACACCGATTCGGAGTCGGATTTGAGTGAAATTAGTATGGTTGGACTTGTAATTGGATGGGTTGTCGGATTTTGAGAGTTTTTCGGATTCCGAGACGTGGGCCCCACGGACGATTTTTGAGCTAAAATTTGAACTCTTATGAAAATTAGCGTTTTCTTATGGAATTAATTTCAATAAATTTTATTGAATGAATCAAATTAATTGTGGCTAGATTCGAGGTGTTTGGAGGCAAACGAGGTAAAGGCATACCGGAGTAAAGAATTACACGGTTTGAGGTAAGTAACACTTCTAAACTTGGTTCTGAGGGTATGAATCCCCGAATTTGGTATGATATGAATTATTTGGAGGTGACACACACGTTAGGTGACGAACATGCAAACGTGCACCACAGAAAGTGTGTCTTGAATAAATCCCGTGAAGTAGAAAAATTAAAGAATCGTGTTATTATCTGAACATGTGGCACGTGTTAGAAGAATTAAGCTGAGGCTAGTAATAAAGATCATGTTTAGGCTATGTGCCGATATTTTAAGACCCATGGGGTCGTGATGTTGTTGAATTAATTGTTCTAAAAATACATTTCACACTCAGTAATAATTGTCCATTGTGAGGATATTTATGGGATTGAGCTACGCAATGCAGCAGGCCATTTGGCTTTATATATGTTATTATTAAATGGATCGGGGCTGCCCGCCTGCAGCAGGCCAAAATGGCTTTATACATTATTATTGTTCTGGATCGGGGCTGCCC
>AWOL01S0044647.1:7748-40595 GCA_000715115.1 Nicotiana otophora | reverse complement strand
GGGGGGGGGGGAGAGGGGGTGGAGTTTATTTGATAGATTGACATATTTTGGATATATTTGGATTGTAATAATTTGATTATTTTCTTTCTTTTTTTATTTGTAGTTATCTCTCTTTAGTAGTTATTTTTCATTAGCTTCTTTATTTTTCCACTTTAGTTCTTGTTTTGTTAGTAGCTTCTTTTTGTGCTTTCGTAGATAATAAGCCTTTGGTTTTCTTAACGCCACGGTTCTCTCCAAAGGTAGTTTTTGTGTGAACCGGGTGACTCATCCCAATGATGAATGGCGTGACAACCTCATTAAGGGAATGAGTCCATTTTTGTTTTTAGATAATAATAATAGTAGTAGTAATGAATAAAAGGCCTAATCAAGTCATTCTCGAAAAAGAATTATTCATGCTTCATTTGGTACCGACACACTTAACTACGCGCTTATGGTTTGAAACAAGGTTTTTAGAAGAAAATAGTGCTAGTTAGTGACTTTGAGACTCTTGAGTTGACTTTGGCAATCATTGAATGGTTTATTGGACCATAGTGATTCGTAAACTTAAGTGTGGTTGTTGTAGGATCTCGACTCTATCTTCTTTTACGGTCTAGTTGTGTGAGAGGTGAGATAATTGGTTGCTAGTCCATTGAAAGGTAGAGGAGGAAGAGTTTGGAGTCCACCATGACCTATATGATAGAATAAGAGTCCTTGATGAGTAAAGTCAATTCTTGAAGCTCAAATGTCATATTAGAACAATATGTGCATGAATATTTGACTTGTCACCTTGTTGATAATGCATCAGTAGTGTGGATAATTGTTGGCCCCAACAAAGTATGAATGGCTCACCATTGACTTGCTGAAATGATCTTTCACTTTGAGGAGGTGGGAACTAATCTATTTTCTTAGGGACAAGCAAAGACTTAAGTTTGGTGGAGTTGATAAGTGTGGATTTTGACCATTTATTAGTACATTTTTACTTATGTTTTAGTCTGAAAATATTGATTTATGTTTTCAAAACTAATGAAAATGTGAAAATTGTAAGAATGTTGGAAATTTGGGCTCTTTTGAAGAAACCCGACTCAAAAAGGAGTGTTCCGACTCACAAGACAAGAAGGGGCGCAACATATAAGAAGTGCGGTCCGCACAAGTATTTCTGCGGCTGCAGAAGCAAGTGCAGACCACAGAATTCCTCTGCGGCCGCAGAACTGATGAAGCAGCCCTGAAGTACTTGAAGCAGAAGTGCGAACCGCACACAATTTGTACGGTCGCAGAACATGGTCCGCACTGACAAGAAATCAAAAAGTTCAGCGAGTGTGCAAATGACGAAGACTGAAGCCTTGCATGAAGTACGGACCGCAAGAGAATTGTGCAGCCACATACCAAATTATGCGGCTGTTGAATCCAGTTCCCTGTAGATTCAAGCATGTGCGGACGACACATAGAATTGTGCGGCCGTAGAACCTCCTGAGGGGCATTTTTGTTAGCGAATTTTGGGCCACTATAAATAGACGGGAATCACATTTTTAGGTCAAGTTTTGAAGTACTAGCAGTTGTAGCCATTGTGGTTTTTCATTTTAGGAAATTTGTGGTCATTTTGGGATACAAACATCATATTTTATCATTTTAATCTTATATTATGGGTTTAATTAGTATTTCTTCTTTGCTTTCTTCATTTTCTACTATGAGTAGCTAGATATTTACTAGGGTTGTGACCCAATCCTAGTGTGTGAACGTTATGTGTATTTAATTTAATGCTTGTTTATGATTGGGTATTTGTTATTTAGCCTTGTTCATGCTTTAATTTTAGAATTAATAGTTGCAAACATTGATTCATGCCTTTTTTTACTTTGTCTTTACTTGAGAAAGAGGGACCTAGTCTGGAAAAACTTGGCTAACAAGAAAATGGGCTAGTTGAGGATTTGACTAGCCTAATTAAAGGGTTGGAACTAGAGATAAAAAACACCCCACTTGAGCTCATATCAACTATTTAGCTTGATACCCATTTGGGCTTGAGAAAGCCAAATTGGGCAAAATCACTCTATGACCGAGAGGTATTGAGTGGGTAACTTAGAGTTGAGAGCTATAATACACCTCGATCAATAAAATAAGTGTTAAGGTACTTAACCCATTAGGAGAACGCTTAGGTGAAGGTCACATTCCCAGGCCTTTTACCCATTTGATAAAAATAACAAAAATAATTACTTGCTTTCTAGTTTTTTCTCATTAGTTTATAATTGTTAGTATTAATTTAGAAGTAGAAAGAAAAATCCCTTGTTTGAAAGTGAAATTGAGTTATTTCATTTACCCTCATCAAGTCTACAACCTAACATCCATATTAAACTCCATGTGGAAATCGACCCCGACTCTTTTTGGGTAATATTCTTCTGGATGTGGATCATCTTGCAGGCCAACTTCCTTGCTTCTGAGGGCCTTCAAAATCTGATTCATGATAAGGAGGAGCTTACCTTCGAGCGGGATCAACTTTTGGTCGAGCGAAATCAAATTGTTGCTTACCTCTTGGAACTGGAAGCATGAGCTGCCAAAGCTACTGAATTGGAGGCTCGGTTGCAGCAGAGTGAGCAAGAAGTAGTGACCCTTAGCCAAGAAGTTTTCCCATTAAGTTTATAATTTGAATAAACTATGGCCAAATGGGTTAAAGTCCATAATGTCGTCCTTGCTGCATCTGATCGTGAGGCTGACTCTATTGAAAGGTTGAATAATTTAGAGGCAGCCTTAAACTCCTAGGCTGAAGAACTTGTTATTGCCGAGGAAAAGCATGCCCGGTTGGAGGAGAAACATAAGAAAAGCTTAGAGCATAATAAAATTTATAGCTCCATTGTCCGTGATTTTGATGCCAGCCTCTGATCTATGAGATTTGTGCGAGACAACCTCTCTACTGAGGTCGGCCAGCTTAAAGGAGAACTTCAGTGCCGAACGACTTCCCTCATTGTTGAAAAAACATATGTTATGTATAACATGAGGAGAAAAACTTTGGAAAAGGCCAAAGCGGGTGCCATTGACTTTGATGCCGAAATCGCTAAGGCTCGTGAGTTGGAGTTAGGTGCAAAAAGAGGTCTTCTGGCCTGTCCTGATGCTACCGATTCTTTGGGTTCTAGTTCTGAGTTCTCGGGAACTGAAGTGGAATCGGAAGGCGATGATGTCGAAGTCCAAAATGACAAAGGCCAAAATATCGAACCGGTAGCGGATCCACCTGCTTCTCCTAGGGGCGTAGATGCTTTTCTTCCTCCAGGTTTCGTAGATGCAACAGCTTAGTTTTTGCTTTCTTTTTCGAAATTTCGTACTTGTGTTGTTTGGTACATCTATTGTAAATAAAAACACTTTTTCGTTCAAGTATCATATAAGTTTCCCTTTCTGCGTACTTTCATTTAAATATTTTTGCAAGTTAGCTCTTTGTGTCTTTTTTTGTTTAAGTATTTGCACAGGTTTTATTGCTTGTGTCTAATTGTGCAAGGCTTTGGGTGTATTTTCCCCCAAAAAGCATTTGGATTTCGGGCACAGGTTCTTCTAAATCAACCCTTTATCGTGAGGTTTTTCATAAGAGAAGGCCTTCTTATGTTTACGGTGCTCGTGAAGAGGGCGTCTCCTGTTCATTACAGCACTAAAATTTGAAGTACTTGTTTAACTTTCAAATGATAAAATTAATTCATCGTTCAGACAAGAAACAAGATATAAACAAAAGGACTTTACTTTATTCCTTCCATTTTCAAAAGTACATAAGCATTCTTTGTGCTAAAACGAAATTGCCATTTCTTATGGCTAACTTGTACAACTTGTTTCTACGGGGCTGGCCACGTAGTCCCCGGTCCCGATGACATAATTATGTTTCTGGGTTTCGTATTCCGGTCGAAGTGTCAGTCATTGTTGTTGTATCCTCATATCATTCCCCCTAGTGTTCGAATGCGAAGAATGCGAATTTGAACACTGAAAGTTTTACACCTTCGAGGATTCCACCAGTGAATTGCTAGATAGTCTTCAGTTTGATAACAAACATCGCTTCCCCTTAGGAATTTATGCTATCGAGCCAAAGATTATCTAACAATCCCCCAGTGTCTTGAACTTATGAACGGTCAGGTAATCTCTGTTAGACAGCAAACTTAACTTCCCGATAGGAACTTTGCTATCGAACAAAAGACTATCTAACCACTACGGGTAAGAGTTTTGCTATCGAGCAAAAGACTATCTAACCGTTCTGTAGTGGTTCTTTGCTTGTGTGCCTTGACATTTAAAGGTCTTACTGCTGAAGTTTCCTTCGTAGTATGCTTTCCATTGCTGCCTAATTAAAAACCTTGTTAGAAAAATCCAATTGGGATAAAAACTAGACGAAGGGAAAAAGAGTGCAGCACATACTTTCAGTACAGGTGATGTTCATGAGCAATAGTATCTCTTGAGGTGTGCCACATTCCAGTTTCTTGGCAACTTTTCTCCATCTTGATTCTCTAACTCGTATGACCTTTTCCCGGTAATAGCTGAAACCCGGTAGGGGTCTTCCCTTGTTTGACCTAGCTTCCCCGCATTGAGTTCCCGGGTGTTCTGAGTTACTTTCCTTAAAACCAAGTCTCCTACTTTGAAATATCATAGGTTGGCCATGCAATTGTAATATCTCTCTATTCGCTGCTTTTGAGCTGCCATCCTTATATACGCCAAGTCTCTCTATTTATCGAGCAGCTCCAAATTGACTAATATTGCTTCATTATTTGCTTCTTCGTTTGCGTGGAAGTACCCCATGGGTGGTTCCCCTACTTCTACCGGAATCATGGCTTCTTCCATGCACATAAGAGAGAAATGAGTCTCTCCCGTGCTGGATTTGGCTGTTGTTCGGTATGCCCATAGTGCCCCTGGTAGCTCTTCGGGCCATTTTCCTTTAGCTGCTTCCAATCTCTTTTTGAGATTTTTGTATAATCACCTTGTTCGTTGATTGTGCTTGGCCGTTAGCACTCAGATGATAAGGTGATGATGTGATCCTCTTGATTTTTAAATCTTCGAAGAATTTTGTGATCTTTACGCCTATAAATTGCGGTCCATTGTCACAAGCTATCTCTTTTCATATCCCAAATCTGCAAATTAGTTTCTCCCATAAGAAATCTACCACTTCATGTTCGCCAATATTCTGATAAGGACCTACTTCAACCCACTCAAAATAATAATTAGTTAAAATCAAAAGAAATCTTACCTTTTCGGGGCCGGTGGCAGTGGTCCGACAATATCCATTCCCTACTTCATGAATGACCATAGTGACAGAATTGAGTGCAATGGCTCTGCCGGTTGATGTACCAATGGTGCATAGCATTGACATTTATCACATTTTTTAACATACGTTTTGGCGTATTGTTCTATCCGGGGCCAATAGTATCATTCCCTAATTAATGTTAGTACTAAGGAATTTGTGCCCGAGTGATTTCAGCAGATCCCTTGATGGACTTCTCGCATAACATAATTAGCTTCGGAGGCTCCCAAACATCGGGTCAACGGCCTTGGAAAGATTTTCTGTATAGTTGACCCCCCTTGAATCTATATTGAGTTGCTTTAGAGCGCAACGCCCGAGATGCCTTAGCATCTTCAAGGAATTTCCCATGTTCGAGGTAGTCAATAATTTCGTTTCTCCAGTCCTAGACCAAATTAGTCGCGTTTACCTCGTAATAGCTATATGTGTCTAGTACCGAGTGCATAAGCTGTACGACCGTACCGGAGTCTGATCCTTTCATTTTCGTAGACGAGCCAAGGCTAGCTAGCGTGTCTGCTTCTACATTCTCTTCCCTTGGGATATACGTGATTGACCACTCCCTGAATCGAGCGAGCAGAGCCTGAACCTTCATTACGTGTTGTTGCATGTGTTCCTCCTTTGCTTCGAAGATCCCATAGACCTGATTTATAACCAACTGGGAGTCACATTTGATTTATATGACCTCGGAGTCCAGTTCTCGGCCAATTCGAGTCCTTCGTCCTCACAGACTAAAACAGCACGTACCGCAGCCTCCGAGACCGCTAAGTATATCAGTAGTTTTTTGCCTTCCTCCGATTTTGTTAATAACAGAGGACCTGACAAATACCTTTTTAGATCCACAAATCCTGCTGGCATTCTGATGTCCACTCAAAGTTACTCTTCTTTTTGAGAAGTGCAAAGAAATGATGGCATTTTTCTGAAGATCGGGAAATGAATCTGCTCAAAGCGGACAATTTCCCCGTTAGCCTTTGAACCTCTTTTACGCTTAATAGTTGGTCCGGGATATCTTCGATGGATTTGATTTTATAAGGGTTAATATCTATCCCCCTCTGTGACACCAAGAACCCCAGGAACTTACCGGAACTGACCCCGAACGCACACTTCTCGGGGTTAAGTTTCATGTTATGCTTCCTTAGGATGTTAAAAGTTTCTTGCAAGTGTTTAAGATGATCACCTGCATTCAAAGACTTAACAAGAATATCATCTATGTAAACTTCCATGGTTTTTCCTATTTGCTTTTCAAACATCTTGTTCACGAGCCGTTGATAAGTGACTCCGGCATTCTTTAGCCCGAAGGGCATCACATTGTAACAATATGTGCCGAAATTCGTGATAAACGAAGTTGTTTTTCTGATCCTCCGGTTCATTTTGATTTGGTTGTACCCGGAGTAAGTATCAAGGAAACTCATTAACTCATGCACGGCCGTTGTAACAATCATTTGATTAATGTTTGGCAATGGGAACGAGTCTTTTGGGCATGCCTTATTTAAGTCCTTATAGTCTACACACATGCAAAACTTATTATTCTTCTTTGGAACTACTACTACGTTGGCTAGCCAATCAGGATACTTTACCTCTTGGATTGAACTGATATCAAGCAAGCGAGTTACCTCTTCTTTGATAAATTTGTTTCTGAGCTCGGCAATAGGATATTGTTTTTTGTCTTACTGGAGTGATGATGGGATCCAAGTTTAGTTTGTGTATGGCCACTTCTGGCGGGATACCTATCATATCCGCATGCGACCATACAAAACAATCGATATTAAATTTAAGGAATTCAATAAATCCAGACCTGAGTTCAGGATACAGTCTTGTCCCCAAGTGGAACTTCCTCTGCAAGAACTGTTCGAATAATGCAACTTGCTCAAGTTTTCCGCTATGGACTTTGTTGTGTCCGTCTCTTCTGGTACCTGGAAATACCTTGGCACCTGATAGGATTCTAACGACTCTTCCCCCTGGTCGACTTTGCTCGGCTTGGGAATAGGCGTCGGTTTCTGTAATTGCTATGCGACATGATCCTTCCCTTTGCTACTGGAAACTGATATTGTATTTGTTTCTCTCACCGCCGGTTGGTCGCCTCTTATTTGTTTAATCCTTTTGGGAGTTGGGAATTTTAGCAACTGATGATATATTGATGGCACATCCTTCTTCTCGTGCAACCATGATCTCCCTAAGATGATGTTGTAACCCATATCGCCATCTACCACCTCAAAAAGGATTTTCTTCATCACCCCTTCATCATTCGTGGGTAGCATGATCTCTCTTCGAGTTGTCACACTTTCAAGGTTGAACCCGGCGAGGAGCTTTGCAGCCAAAATGATACTTTCGGTAAGCTTGGCTTGTTCCAACACCCTCCATTGTATAATATTGGCCAAACTTTCTGGGTCCACAAAAACACGTTTAATTTTAAAATCTAAAACATTTAAAGAAATTACCAACGCATCGTTGTGCGGTAGCAGCAATCCATCAGCGTCTTCCTCCGTGAAAGTAATATCGTCTTCAGTGACTTCCCGAAGTCTCTTGTTGTGGGTCACTGACACCTTCGTCATTTTTGCCACTGAGAATGTAACCCCGTTAATCTTGTTCCCCCCGAAAATCATGTTGATCGTCAGGCTCAGTGGATCTTCCGTTGCTTTCGAAGGCTCCGCATTATCACGATTGCGACCATAGTTGTTTTTAGCCCTGTCACTTAAACTTTCCCTGAGATGGCCATTTTTCAGCAATGTCGCCACCTCTTCGTGCAGATGCCGGTAGTCCCAAGTCCGATAACTGTTTGTCCCATGGTATTCACCCCACAAATTAGGATCCCTCTGGCGGGGATCAGATCTCATTGTCTTCGGGAATCGTGCTTCTTTAATGTTCCTCATAGCCGACACCAGCTCCACTACGCTAACATTGAAGTTGTATTCGGAAAGCCTGGGGTAGGAAGAATCTCGAGAACCTGACGTTTCCTTGTCCTGTAACGACATGTTGTTTCGGCAGCGATCATCTCTCCTATCGGTAGCGAATTTTTCCACCCATCAAAAACCTCTTCCATGTCCTTCGGCCCGTTCATAGGGCAAAAACCAACTCCTCGAAGACCGTCGATCTATGTCGAAATCGTCTTTCGATTTCTCCTTATTCTTCTCCCGGTCCCGACCCTTGACTGACACTGAGAAATCGAGATGGTCATCCTCAATCCTTATCTTTGACTAGTACTGGTTGTGAACATTCGTCCAAGGTATTGCCTGGAACTCGAGCAAACTTTATTTCAATTTTTGGGAAGCGTCGGAGCTTCTCGGATTCTAACCTTTGGTGAATGCTTCAGCCGCCTATTCGTCCGGTACGGTCGGTAGCAACGTCCTTTCCTTCTGAAATCTAGTTACAAACTCCCGCAGAAACTCGGACTCTCCTTGCGTAATCCTAAATATATCGGCCTTTCGGGGCTGTACCTTTCTGGCCCCAGCATGGGCCTTGATGAAAGAGTCTGCGAGCATCTCAAAGGAGTCTATGGAATGATCAAGCAAAAACGAATACCATGCCAGGACTCCCTTCGTAAGAGCCTCCCCGAATTTCTTCAGCAAAACTGACTCAATCTCGTGAGGAGCTAAATCGTTCTCCTTTACCGACATTGTATAGGTGGTGATATTTTCCTGAGGATATGAAGTCCCGTCATTCTTCGGCACGTCTGGCATTTTAAATCTCTTATGGATTAATTCTAGTGTCGCGCTTGGTTTGTACGGCAATTGCGTGTACTTCTTTGAGTTCAGTCCTTTCAGCACTGTTGGTACACCCGGAATTTGATCCATTCGGGCATTTACTTCCCGCATAAACCGCTTGAGTTCGATTTTAAAGAGATCGCTCTCGTTGGTATGACCGGATCTGCTCCCCCTGGCCCTATCGGAGCCGACCTCACCCCTCGGGGTGTTGTTGTCGACCCTTTGTCATGACCTTATCCTGTAGTGTGAGATGGCCTGTAATGGCCTCCTGTTGCTCCTGCAAGACCCTGACTGCTTCGACGACGCTCTTTTTCAGCATCATCAGGAGTCGCCTCCCGAACATGTCGCGGATACCAGCCGTCGTGGACCGGCGTGGCCTCGTTCCCCTCATAACAGGTATCGCTGATAGAATCTTCGTGTTGAGGCTGATTTCCTTGGGCCTCAACGTTGTGTGCGTTATTAACATCATTATCTGCCATTTTAAATGATTTTTGCTAAGGACAAAGAATCAAACAAGTTAGTAATAGATGCAGGGATCAATTCAATTATACAATTATCTATGCCCTACGGTGGGCGCCAAATGGTTTACCCGTAAAATAATGCAGTTAAATTTATATGTGGTTTATAGACAACTAAATTAATTTGATCCAAAAATAACAGATGAATTAGACATAAATATAAGACTTAGCATTAAAATTGGAATAAACGACAGATATCTTGGTTCCGGGCGCAGATCTACTGGGAGCAATAAGAACAGTGCAAATAAGCAAGAAAGTAAAATGTTATTTGAGCTTTTGATGAAGTATAGTATATGCTTGTGAGAAAATTCATGTCCCTACAATGATGATAGAGCTCACTATTTATAGTTATACCTAGGGAATGAAGGTCCTAGGATTAATCTCCTCTTTAATAATAATTATGAGGGCCATTGAAGAATGTGTAACGGTGGGCAGTGAATGCCATATTCTCTGTAACGGATTATCACTTAATGTTGTAGAATATTCTTCATTGAATGCTATCGGATGGTGGCATTTATTTTGTCTTTATGAGTATCATTCTCTCCGATGACAAGCGAGATCATTGTCTTCGGATTTGGCTATCTTATGTCTTCGGTTCCACGTGTCTTTTCTCATGCGATCATTAAATATGAACGTATTTTACCCAAATATAGAAACCACAACAAACAATATAATCTATCTAAACATTGTATACATCGAAACGATACAGTACAATACAATACAATATTATACGATACATTATGAAACGATACATAACAACCATCCAAACAAGCTTTAAGTGGGAATTGATCCCCGATTCTTTGAGTAAATAATTAAGTATTGAGTTAAGTGCACCATTCAATATTTATGTAGCATGGTTGCCAATATATAATATTGGACCAATTTTAGAAAATACATACATAGAATACCTAGTTTAACGGAGGGACCATGGATTCACATGCCCTATAATTTAGGCTATTGATCCGCCTTTTTTACTACAATCTTAGGATATGCATTCTGTCTCACGTTAATGAGTAAACATTTTTAAAACAATTGCAAAACATGCACTACATTGTTAGAGGCGGAAGTATATTTTTCAAAAGAAATAATAATTCAAAATTGACGCATATACAATAGTTTATATATATTTAATCTATCTATCTAAATCTATATCTATACTATATTAGCACCACAAATCCCCTAAATAAAATATTATTTTTTTTGCCCTTTAAAAATTAGTTTCATACTAGATAAAATAGTCAATTAATTATTTCTCTAATTTTTGAGAATAAATATTTAATTATTTTCCTAATATTTAAGATTTCAAAATAAACTAAATTTTGTGTGTTAAAACTTTCGTTATTTAAACTATGTAATGAAACTAAACTATAAAAAGAAAATAACTCAAAAAATCACATTATTTTTGGTAAAATATTTGTCCACTTTCAATTCATTTTAGGTTTACACGTATTTGTTTTCCTATCTTATTTAGCATGCTTATATTTTGAGCACTTTCCATTTCTTTAGGTGTAGGAGTCCTTCTTTTCCTGTTAGCTTCCACAGATATTGACTTTATATATCAACTACGGAATTTGACCAATTGAGATATGATTGTAACTTTAATTTTATTTTGTCAAAATTCAGTATTTATTTAAAATAAAGGTCAACCAAAGTTTTTAAGACTCTTTATTATGCATTTATTTGAAGAATGATTAACGTAAATATAAATAAAATAAAGGAGCTTAAAAAAGATAAATAGTAGTTAAAGTATACTTTGAAGTGCATTGTGACATTTGTAATATATTTGAAAGTTATAACTACAGTCAATAAAGTCGGTATTTCTTTGATTTTTCTTATTCATAAATAGATTTACAGCCGTTCATAAAATTAAGATCAATTAATTTATATAATTTAATTATCTTAATAAAAATCAAAAAGAAAAATAAATAAAGATATATTGTGAAAAATTATGTTTGATTCTCTAAGTATACAATAGTATGTCCATTACCCTTTACCCAAACACTCCTTCCATAAAATTTATGTACTAAAATGAAATTCACATTCTAATAAATACTATAACTAAATATAATTTGTATACGGTA
Organism: Nicotiana otophora; assembly: GCA_000715115.1. Taxonomy (NCBI): domain Eukaryota; kingdom Viridiplantae; phylum Streptophyta; class Magnoliopsida; order Solanales; family Solanaceae; genus Nicotiana; species Nicotiana otophora. The sequence continues at coordinate 29,074 of AWOL01S0044647.1, read as the reverse complement.
AAAATCGATCTCAGAAGTTATGTGAATTAGGAAACAACACGTGTCAAAGAATGACCAGTCAGTAGTAATTCAACTATGGGTGACACCGGACACTAACATGTGCCCCGATAAGAAGTAATTTGAGATATAACCTGTAACGACCCGACCGGTTATTTTGAGAGTTGTAGTCATATTTTTTCATTTACTACTCATTTTGTACTTTATAGTTGTCATGTAACTTGTCGGGGTAGTCGGTTCGGGCCCGATGAGATTTCAGGATGAAACGAGACACTTAGTCTCACGGTTGAAAGCTTAAGTTGAAATGATTGACCGGATGTTGATCTTTGAGTAAACGACTCCGGAATGAAGTTTTAATAATTTTGTTAGCTCCGTTTGGTGATTTTGGACTTAGAAACATGTCCGAATTATGATTTAGAGGTCAGTAGTGGAATTAGACTTGAAATGACGAAAGTTGAATTTTTGAAAAGTTTGACCGGGAGTGGACTTTTTGATATCGGAGTCTGATTCTGATTCAGGAAGTTGGAGTAGGTCCGTAATGTCATTTGTGACTTGTGTGCAAATTTTGGGATTAATCGGATGTGATTTGATAGGTTTCGACATCGTTTGTAGGAATTAAAAGTTTAAAGTTCATTAGGCTTGAATCTATGTGCGATTCATATTTTTGATGTGGTTCGAGGTGGTTTGAGGACTCGACTAAGTTCATATCGTGTTTTAGGACCCGCTAGTATATTTGGTTGAGGTCCCGAGGGCCTCGGGTTGATTTCGGATGGTTAACGGATCGAATTAAAGTTTGAGGGAAGTGCTGAAGCTCACAACTTCTGGTGTAATCGCACATGCGAAGTGGGGATCGCAGGTGCGATCTCGCAGAAGCGAGAGGTGAACTGTAAAAGCAGCCAGGGAGGAGGTGAGCAGAAGTCGCAGGTGCGAGGTCACTTCCGCACTTACGATGCTGCAGATGCGGTTAGGTTTACGCAGAAGAGGATATGGGCTGGGCTGGGCAGGGCGTAGGTGCATGGGTTTACCGCATCTGCGAGCCCACAGGTGCGAGTAAGGCTCCGCAGATGCGGAATTGAGAGTGAGGCTTGTTTCTGCAGAAGCGGGTGGAAGGCCGCAGAAGCGCCTCCGCAGGTGCGGAACCTGGAGCGCAGGTGCGGGCCTGGGGGACTCAAGTGATTTCCGCAGAAGCGGAGGAATTGACTGTAGAAGTTCTTCCGCAGGTGCGGATATATGGCCGCAGGTGCGAAAAGCCTGGGCAGATTATTAAAACAAGGGTTCGCAATTTTGGCTTCATTTCAAACATTTTAAGCACGGTTTAGGCGATATTTTGAGAAGGTTTTTGAGGGGATTCTTGAGGTAAGTCCCTTGTACTTATTTTTTATTAATAATATTGCTTTTCCATTGATTTTCCACCTAGTTGGTATGTATTTAAGGTGTAAATTGGGAGTTTAAGGCTAGGGAATTTGAGAGTTTGATTTGGGGATTTGGGGGACGATTTGGTGTCGGATTTTGATAAATTTGGTATGGGTAGACTCGTGGTTGAGTGAGATTTCGGGTTTTGTGACTTTTATTAAATTTTGAGACGTGGGCTTGTGGGCCGGCTTTTGAGCTGATGTTTGATTTTCATTAATAACTTAGCATTTTCTTATGGAGTTGATTCCTTTTGTCCGTATTGATTATATCGCATTGTTTATACCTAGATTCGAGGCATTCGGAGGCCATTTCGCGAGGCAAGGGTATGTTGGAGTAGAGATAGGCTCGGATTGAGGTAAGTAACAGTTCTAAATTTGGTTCTGAGGGTACGAAACCCCATATTATGTGTCATGTATTTGATTTTGAGGTGACGCGCATGCTAGATGACGGGCGTGTGGGTGTGTGGGCGTGCACCGTACGAATTATGACTTGGTCAAATTCTGTGGAACCGTGTAGTTGTATAATCTGTTGTTATATGTACACTTTTCATGTATTAGAGAAATTGCTCCACAAATCATGTTTAGACCACGTATTGGCATTGTAGGAGTCGTGTACATGTTAGATTATCTGCTAAATTATTGTTTTGTACTCAGTCATTTATTTGTATTTTACATCTTTGTCTCTAGTGTTCATGTTTGATGTATCATATCATTGCTGTCTGGACTGCTTATTATGAGTTCTGAGAGCCCGAGAGACTGGAGAGGTTGATGACTGAGTGAGGCTGAGGGCCTGATTGTGAGGTATTATACTATAGCATGTGAGTTGACCGTGCGGATCCAGATATTATACTATAGCACATGAGTTGTCCGTGCAGCACGTGAGTTATCCGTGCGGATCCAGATATTATATTATAATACGTGAGTTGTCCATGTGTATTATAGCACTTGGGCTGAAGGAGCCCCTCCAGAGTCTACACACACCCCAGTGAGCGCAGGTACCTACTGAGTGCGAGTGCCGAATGCTGAGTGTTAAGTGAATGGGAGGGCTGAGTGACTGTGGCCCTAAGATGATGCATTTGATTTCATATTTGTTGCACTTAGCTGCCATGTATCACTGTCTTTATAATTTCTGAAAGATATTACACTCTGTTTCAGTTGAACTTGACATAAAATTATTGTTTTGGCCTTAATTGTCGAGCTTGAAAGCATGCCTACTTTCTTATGTTGAAATCACTGTAATTGAACTATAACTGTGAAGCTTGTCACTACTTTTAGATCTTTATTTAGTATTGTTACTTGCTGAGTTGGTTGTACTCATACTACATTCTGCACTTCGTTTGCAAATCCAGGTGTTCTCGGATATAGTGGGTGTTGATTTCCGTGCATAATTGATCTTCTGGAGATTTCGAGGTAGCTGCCGACATTTCACAGACCTTGTTTCTCCTTCCCTATCTTTCCACTTATTATATTTGGTTTCAGATTCTTATAGACAGTATTTTTCAGACTTGTGATGTATAGATGCTCATGTACTCAGTGACACCCCGATGTCTGGAATTTCTGCATTGTATTTTGGATTTCTATCATGTTTATGGGAAGTTGTTATCATTTAACTATTTTAAATCTATTTTCTGTAAGTGTTGGAATTATTTCATAAATGTAGGCTTGCCTAGTACCATGATAGGCGCCATCACGACAGGTTAGAATTTTGGGTCGTGACATGACCGTTACAAAAATGTTATAGGAAATCCCAAGATTCCTCCAGGATTTATTAGGATTTATTACCCTTTATTACCATTAATTATCTTTTATTATAGCATTAATAGTGGCAATTAAGGCGGCGTGAATTGAAATCACACACCCCATAGCTCTACTATAAATAGAGGCTTTCATTTTATTGTAAGACATCAAAACATACTGATAGCAAAAGACTAGTATTCTTTCTCTGAAGCTTTCTTACAAGTGTTGTCTTCTTGATCTCGGTGGGAACATTCTAAAGCGCAAGCTTGGGAACAATTGCATATTTGTTGAAATGAGGTACACGAGCAAAGCATGGACCCTCAGACCAATTTAATGAAAGTGTCCATTGAATCGAAACTTGCAATTGCTTTATCAAATTCAGATATGCATATTCTGTATGTTTATACATAAAATAAAAAGAAAAATATTACAAAATAAATTATTTGATTTATATAAGGTAAGTTTGGATAATTTTTAATTTCGTAAATATTAGTACTTTTTATATAGTAATTCAAAAAGGAAAGTGTATACGTTCGGAATCGAGCTCGACTACGACATGGAGGGTAAGACTCGGAACATGACAACCAAAGACTGAAGATCGACCCGAGTCCCATCGAGCTAGTACCCGGGGCCAGAACGCCTGTCTTCGAGAACATTAAATCAGTAATTTCAGAGTCGACCTTAGCCCCGATCGAGCTCGAAGAAACACTATTAGCATAACCAACAGAAGAACGAAATATCTATGACCGGTCGAATATTACAGCGGGAATCTCGACACGAATCAATAAGGAACCAACAATCAGTGAATCAAGAAGTCTTTTACCTTTTATAGAATTGTACCTAATGTAGAACTCCTCTACTATATAAAGGGGTTCTGATTATTCATTAGACACATTGTAACACGCACTCCAAAGCAATACATTATTATTCTTTTTAAGTTTTTATTACTCTCTTTAAAGCTCTCATTTTTCTGTCTTGATATCGATTGAAGTACCTGGTTCGAGGGTGATTAATTCTCCAGGGCTAAGACTGTTCAATTCGTGTAGTTTGCGTTTACTTTTCCATTATTTTTTCAATTGTAATCTAATTTGTCATTTTGTATCGAGTTAAATCACGTATCCTTAAAACCACTTATAAATTCAATTGTTATCCGATTTTGAGGGTAAACAGTTTGGCGCCCACCATGGGGCTAAGGATAATAGTGGTTATTTGATACAAATCTCCATAACACACTAATTTACACTTGTTCTTTGAAGTGTCTTTAATTTCAGGTTAAAACTCAAAATATCGAACTCTCAATCAGCACCCCTACATGTTGACAACGAGTTCGGCCATCACAGTGAAAATAACAACGTAGTTCCCAGTGACGAGGTACCGCCCGTTGATCCTATTGGAATTCTGGCCGCTGGCCCGATTGACGCTAGTTCACATGTGGTTATCGACACAAACTTGCCTACCAGCCCTGAGAATAACTTCCGTGGCGGAACCCGATCGGAAACTCAAAACACCCAAAACGTTATAGGAGATGGGATCAGATTACAGGTGATCTTCGAAATGCTGCAGGCTCAACAGGCAGCTATAGCTCAGTTACAGAACCAAGTCGTGTACCCAGCAGGATCGAACCCAATCTACCCCGGGAAGTCACCCGCAGGGATGAACCTGTCGCAGAAAGGTCAAGTGAACATGAATCAGGGGCTAACCCCGAGATCGTAAAGATGCTCGAAGAGCTGACTAAACTGATAGAATTCAGGGGAGAAGAAAATCGAAGCTAATGACAAAAAGGTGGAAACCTACAATTCCAGGGTAGACCAAATCCCAAGAGCACCGCTAATATTGAAACGCCTGGATACGGATAGAATCGGGGGAGAAGAAAATCGAAGCTAATTACAAAAAGGTAAAAACCTACAATTCCAGGGTAGACCAAATCCCTGGAGCACCGCCAATATTGAAAGGCCTAGATTCTAAAAAGTTCGTACAAAAACCTTTTCCTCCGAGCGCGGCTCCGAAGACGATCCTTAAGAAATTCTGCATGCCCGAGATTGCTAAATATAACGGAAAGATCGGCCCAAATGAGCATGTAACCTCTTACACATGTGCTATCAAAGGGAACGACTTGGAGGATGATGAGATCGAGTTTGTCCTGTTGAAAAAGTTCAGAGAGACCCTGTCAAAAGGGGCTATGATATGGTATCACAACCTGCCTCCTAATTCTATTGATTTATTTGCTATGCTTGGGTATTCTTTCGTGAAAGCACACGTCGGGGCCATCAAGGTCGAGACCAGGAAATTAGACCTTTTCAAAGTAAGACCGAAGGAGAACGAGATGCTCAGAGAGTTTGTGTTCCAGTTTTAAATGGAACAAATGGACCTGCCATATGTCGTTGATGATTGGTCCATTCAGGCTTTCACCCAAGGGCTCAATGTTCGAAGCTCGGTGGCTTCACAGCAGTTGAAACAAAACCTGATAGAATATCTGGCTGTTACCTGGGCTGACGTGCATAATAGATATCAATCGAAGATCAGATTGGAAGATGATCAACTCGGGGCCCCTTCGGGGTCTGTTTATCCCATCAGAAACATCGACAGAGTTAGGAGACATACGATCATGAACCAAGACCAAACAGGGATCGGTACCAGCCATATATTGGAGACCGAAGAAGCAGTGGGTACGGGCAAAACTCTATGCGAAACGAAAGGATAAGTTACCAAGGACAGAGCAACCAGGGAATCATGAGCAAAACCAGCTTCTACAGGTCCATCGGGCCTAAATAAGCATCGAGGTTATCAGAATACAACTTTAATGTCGATGTTACCGCCATTGTATCAGCTATCGGACGCATCAAAGATACAAAATGGCCTCGACCTCTACAATTCGATCCAACCCAAAGGGATCCTAACCGGATATGTAAAGATCACGGCACTCACGGCCACTGAACGGAGGATTGCCGACAGTTGAGAGAGGAAGTAGCCTGACTATTCAAGGGCGGGCATCTTCAAGAATTCCTGAGCGACCGGGCCAAGAATCATTTCAGGAATAGGTATTCTAACAAACATACCAAATAAGAAGAACCTCAACACGTCATTAACATGATCATTGATGGGGCCGATGTCCCTCATGGGCCGATGTTGAAGCACACCAAAGTGTCCATCATGAGGGAGAAATGAACTCGAGATTACATACCGGAAAGAACCTTGTCTTTCAACGACGAGGATGCGGAAGGGATCATACAGCCCCACAATGATGCACTAGTAATATATGTACTCATAAATAAAATTCGAGTTAAACGTATGTTAATTGATCCAGGTAGCTCGACCAACATCATCCAATCGAGGGTCGTGGAGCAGCTCGGTGTACAAGATCAAATCGTGCCTGCAGTTCGAGTTCTAAACGGATTCAACATGGCATGTGAAACCACTAAGGGTGAGATAACATTACCGGTGAACACTGCAGGATCATTCAGGAAGCTAAGTTTTATTTGATCAAATGGGACATGAGGTACAACGCCTTGTTCAGAAGGCCACGGATCCACAACATGAGGGCAGTATCCTCAACTCTGCACCAAGTGTTAAAATTTCCAACACCAGGCGGAATTAAAATAATCTACAGAGAACAGACAGCCACAAAGGATATGTTTGCGGTCGAAGAGGCGATTTTGATATCCACACTTACAATGACAAAGGGGTCGAGTTCGGTCACAAAGCCAGAAACTAAATAGCAATTACCGACATCAGCTCCGACCCAACCGGAGAAACAGGGGACTGATGAAGACGATGATTATGATTACGGGGTACCCAGGTCTTTTATAGCCCTCGATGATTCTGACGCCGCTAAATCAACGGTCGAGAAGCTGAAATAGGTCATATTGGTCGAACGTCTACCCGATAGAAAGGTATACCTGGGCACGGGGTTAAATCTCGAGCTCAGGAAAAAACTCATTTAGTTTCTTATGGCTAACATAGATCGTTTCGCTTGGTCCCACCTTGACATGACAGGGATCTCGCCGGAAATAACCACTCATAAGCTAAGCCTGGACCCGAAGTCCCATCCGGTGAAGTAGAAGAGGAGACCCCAGTACGAGATCAAACACGCTTTCATCAAGGACGAGGTATCTAAACTCCTTAAAATAGGTTCCATTCGGGAGGTTAAATACCCGGATTGGTTAGCGAATATAGTGGTAGTCCTTAAAAAAGGGAATAAATTAAGAATGTGTATAGACTATAAGGATATGAATAAGGCATGTCCCAAGGACTCTTTCCCTTTGCCCAACATCGATCGTATGATCGATGCCATGGCCGATCATGAGACCCTCAGTTTTCTCGATGCCTACTCCGGGTACAACCAAATACGGATAGACCCGGGTGACCAGGAAAAAACCTTCTTCATCACTAAATACGGCACCTACTGCTATAACATGATGCCATTCGGGTTACAAAATGTTGGTGCCACTTACCAACGCCTAGTAAATCGGATGTTCGAAGAACAAATAGGAAAATAAATGGACGTTTATATTGACGATATGTTGGTTAAGTCCCTACGAGCAGAGAACCATTTAAAACATTTGTAGTAAACCTTCAACATATTGAAGAAATACAATATGAAGCTGAACCCGGAGAAATGTGCATTTGAAGTTGGGTTAGGTAAATTCCTCGGATTCATGGTATCCAACCGAGGAATCGAGATCAACCCCGACAAAATCAAAGCCATCGAAGATATTACGATTGTGGACAACGTAAAGGTCATGCAAAGATTAACTGGGCGCATAGCCGCCCTTGGGCGATTTATCTCAAGGTCCTCCGACAACAGCCACCGGTTCTTCACACTATTGAAGAAGAATAATAACTTCTCATGGACCCTGGAGTGCCAACAGGCCTTGGAGGAACTCATGCGGTATATATCGAGCCCACCGCTGCTCCACACACTGAAGATGAACGAACAATTGTACTTGTACTTGGCAGTATCAGAGATAGCGGTAAGTGGAGTCCTGGTCCGGGAAGAACAAGGTACATAATTTCTAGTTTACTATGTTAGCAGGACCCTAGGTGAGGCCGAGACTAGGTATCCTCACCTAGAAAAGTTGCCGCTCGCTTTGCTAAGCGCCTCTAGAAAGCTAAAGCCATACTTCCAGTGTCACCCCATGTGTGTCGTGACTACTTACCCATTGAGGAATGTTATGCATAAGCCCGAGATCTTGGGCCAGTTGGCCAAATGGGCCATAGAAATTAGTAGGTACGATATTGAATATCAACCCCGGACCGCCATTAAGTCTCAAATTTTGGCAGGCTTTGTGGCCGACTTTACGCCGGACCTAATACCCGAGTTCGAAAGAGAGTTATTAATCATCTCAAAAACCTCCTCGGGGATCTGAACCCTCTTTAAGGACGGTGCCTCGAATACAAAAGGGTCCGGACTAGGCATCGTATTGAATCCACCAACAGGCAATGTTGTTAGACAATCTATTAGAACTGTGAAATTGACTAACAACGAGGCCGAGTATGAGGCCATGATTGCAGGTCTCGAACTAGCCAAAAGCTTGGGGGCATAGGTAATTGAATCTAAGTGTGACTCCCTCCTTGTAGTAAACCAAGTTAATTCGATGTTCGAGGTCAGAGAAGAATGTATGCAAAGGTACCTGGATAAATTGCAGGTAACATTACATCAATTCAAAGAATGGATTTTGCAACACATACCTTAGGATCAAAATAATGAGGTTGCTGCCCTCGCTAGCCTGGGGTCATCGGTTGAGGATGACGAGTTCAACTCGAGGGCAGTAGTACAACTTATGAGATCGGTAGTGGAAGAAGGTCATGCAGAGATTAACTCAACGAGCCTAACTTGGGACTGGAGAAATAAATATATAGAATAATTGAAGACCGGAAAACTGCCGTCGGATCCAAAGGAATCGAGGGCTCTAAGAACAAAGGCAGCCCGGTTTAGCATGCCCGAAGAAGGAACCCTGTTCAGAAGAGAATTCGATGGCCCACTCGCGATATGTCTAGGACCAGGGGACACCGAGTACGTTTTAAGGGAAATCCACGAAGGCACCTGTGAAAATCATTCAGGCACCAAATCATTGGTTCAAAAAGTGATCAGAGTCGGCTACTACTAGATCAATATGGAAAAGGACGCGAAGGAGTTCATACAAAAATAGGATGATGTCAAATACACGCTCCGATGATTCATCAGCCTGGGGAGCTTTTGCATTCAGTTTTGTCGCCATGGTTGTTCATGAAGTGTGGAATGGATATCGTTAGCCCCCTTCCGTGGGCACCCGATAAGGCTCAATTTATATTGTTTATGACTGACTATTCTTCTAAGTGGGTAGAAGCACATGCATACGAAAAGGTCAGGGAGAAGGAAGTCATCGATTTCATTTGGGACCATATCATATGCCGGTTTGGAATGCCGGCCGAGATCGTGTGCGACAACGCGAAATAATTCATCGGCAGCAAAGTTAGCAAGTTTCTCAAAGATAATATGATCAAAAGGATCCTATCAACACCCTACCACCCTAGTGGGAACGGACAAGCAAAATCGACCAACAAAACCATACTCCAAAAACTCAATAAGAGGTTGACCGACGCCAAAGGAAAATGGAAGGAAATCCTGCCCGAAATCTTATGGGCATACAGTATGACCTCGAAGTCCAGTACCGGGGCCACCCCATTCTCACTAGTTTACGGCACCGAAGCTTTAATACCAGTCGAAGAACCAAGTCTCAGGTTCCGATATGCAATCAGAGAATCGAACGACGAGGCTATGAACACGAGCCTAGATCAATTATATGAAAGGCACGAAGCGACCCTTGTCCGGTTGGCTGCCCAAAAGTAGCGGATCGAGAGATATTACAATCGAAGGACTAACCTTCGACACTGCAATGTCGGGGACTTAGTGTTAAGGAAGGTCACACTAAACACCTAAAATCTAAACGAAGGAAAGTTGGGGCCGAACTGGGAAGGACCTTATCAAATTAGCGAGATCATCGGTAAAGGATCGTACAAGCTCGGAATAATGAATAGTGAGCAACTACCGAACAACTAGAGCATAACTCACTTGAAACGATACTACTGTTAAGGTACGATCCCATTAATTTCCTTTTATTTATTTACATTATGAACTAACACTTGCAGACACTCATCAAAGAACGATACGATCTTCAGGCCCAAAAGCACGCGTTGCAATCTTTTTCCCTTGAACCGATTTTGTCCCAAATGGGTTTTTCGGCAAGGTTTTTAGTGAGGCAACAGTAAATCGTGCTAACTTAGAATTAAAGGTCGGTTATGAACCAGTATCGAAAGTCATGACAACAATATTCGAGGCCTCTCTATGCTCGGCCCCGAACACTGAGAGGCATCACCCTCGAATAACGACTTTAATAAGAAAGAAAACTTTATGGTTGATCGGCCTCGGCTCAGTCGATAGGATTAACTGTAAGGTCCAAATGGTCAAATGAACCGTGTCCGCATAAACTGCTCGAGCCCTGGCACAAAACTTGTACACATGTGTAACACGCACAAGAATAAAAAGAAGTTTCTACCTTGCGGATAAATATCTTGTCCCTTATGAATTTCTCTTTTTTCTTTTTTCTCTTAAGGAATTTCCTACATCCGATCCCTTAAAGGTATCGAGCCCAAAGTCCGCCTTTACCCGAGTTCCAAAAATCACTCCCAATCGGGGACTCCCGCCCAAAAACAATCTCGGACGGCTCGAGCTGAGAAAGCCCGAGGGCACAAAACCTATTAGGGAACCCCGTCCCCATTCGGAAATTGTTATCTTAGGCAAGCCCGGATAACTCGGGGTAACAAGCACACTAGGCAACACCCAAACTAAAGGCTACGACCATATTAAAATGGCTCGGAGACGTCTGAGACCCGTAACAAAAAATAAGGTTTTCAAAATTTCATAACCGGTTCTAAAGGCTACCTTCGGCAAACTATAATCTAAAAAATCATAAGTACTTTGGGGAAAAAGGTTTCTGGTCATACCAAACCCCCACGATGCCTTAAACAAAATAATGTCTAAGGCAAGGCTTGTTCGAACCTCCTAACATGACTTAACTATTTTATGCTAAGGCATTTCGATCCTTGCAAATATAATGAATAAAGCAAAGGAAAAAAGAAATCGTAAAATGTCGAAGGGGAAAAACGAGCCTTATATTATATACAGTCTTTACAAAGGCTAAGTAGCCTTGACAAAAAAAGAAAAACAATATATATATATATATATATATATACACAAAAGTACACAAAGTAGTAAAAACAAAAAAGCATAAAATATTTACAAAGGCATCTAAACATCCTGGTCTTCTTCGCCCCCGGTTCCATCGGATTCTTACAAAAGTAAACAAAGTACTAAAAACAAAAAAGCAAAAAATATTTACAAAGGCATCTAAACAGCCTGGTCTTCTTCGCCCCCGATTCCATCAGATTCTTCACCCTCCTCCTCCTCCTCGGTAGGCCAACTTCTTGGTCTCAGCCTCAAGCCCCTTAGCGGTCTCAATCTCAACCGATAGATCGAAACCCCGAGCATGAATCTCCTCAAGGGCCTCTCTTCATGACTGCCGCTTCTCGTATTCAACAATATCTTTCAAGCGGTCCTGGAGCGCCTCAGCATCGGCCTTATATTGGGCCACCATCTCGTCGGCGTCGGTTTTAACCACCGCTGTCACTAACTTGGCCGTTTCAAGATCCTTGGCCATAATTTTCCGATCGGAGGCAGCTGAACTTAGCCGAGACTGGAGCTCTTCGACCCTGTCCTTTGTTGCTCGAAGCTGGACCTCAGCCTGGTCTTCTTCGCCCCCGATTCCATCAGATTCTTCACCCTTCTCCTCCTCCTCCTCGGTAGGCCAACTTCTTGGTCTCAGCCTCAAGCCCCTTAGCGGTCTCAATCTCAACCGATAGATCGAAACCCCGAGCATGAATCTCCTCAAGGGCCTCTCTTCATGACTGCCGCTTCTCGTATTCAACAATATCTTTCAAGCGGTCCTGGAGCGCCTCAGCATTGGCCTTATATTGGGCCACCATCTCGTCGGCGTCGGTTTTAACCACCGCCGTCACTAACTTGGCCGTTTCAAGATCCTTGGCCATAATTTTCCGATCGGAGGCAGCTGAACTTAGCCGAGACTGGAGCTCTTCGACCCTGTCCTTTGTTGCTCGAAGCTGGACCTTAGCCGAAGTCAGTTGCGCCCTAAGCAGCCTCCTTTTCCGAGGCTAGACGATCCATCCTGCCCCTCCATTTGTCGGTATCGGCCTTGACAGCGTCCATCTCAACTCGAAGTTAGGCAACCTGGTCGATTGTTTGTTAGACCTGCGGATTCCGATCATTAGTTACTAAGCATAGCTCGTCATCGCTAACCTCAAATATCTTTACCTGCTCGGCCAGATCGTCATGCTCCTTCCTAGACTCCTCGAGCTAAGCTCAGAGGCTCTTGGCCTCCCCTTCACGCTGCTCACTGAGAAGTTTGTAGGAATCCCTCTTCTTAGTGAGCCCTCGGACCTCGGCCTCAAACTGTTTCAGCTCATCCCAATATTGAAGAAAAGTCTCGTGGTAAAGCACCGAGGCCTACAAATACAAAGAGAAAATGTTAGAGTTATCTACAAAATAGCCTAAGTACAAATTGAGAACCATTGAGGAATATCAAAAGTTACCCGGTTTAATGTTTGTTGCACTTCCTTGAACAGATAGGGTGCATCCACCTCATTCATCTTGGCCTGATCATCCTCGGTCACTAGACACCGAAGATAGCTAGCCACCTCTATGGGGGGAGAGTACCCTGGATTCTTCCGGAAGGGAGAAAGTGATGAATCACTTTCGGCCAGGATCCACACTCGGGGCAGGGAATCGATTGACCATTTTGGGACTCGAGGAAGGTCCGCTTGCTCTCGAAGATGGGCTATTCCTCGGTATCTCTAAATCACCCAACCCGGTGACACCCTCCGTGGCCGTAGAATCCACTTTATCAAAGAAGCCGCGGAAGGGATCGTCCGCTTCGAGGACTCCCTCATTGGGATGTTCTTTCACCGTTTGAGCCTCATTGTACATGGACTCAGTGAACGAAGGTGACTCCGTGATCTCTATCACACCGAGAGCTTCCTTTGGCGCACTGCCCATGTCCCGGGAAGCTTCGGTCTCGACCTCCTCCTCGACCTCCCTAGCTCGATGAGGATCAGCATTGTCTCCCTATGGTTCGGAGGCCCCTTGCCCTTCGAGTCGTGTCAACACTTGGGCCACCAGATTGAAGGTTACTTTCTCTTGTTCTTCTTCGGGTTCATCCCTCAGCTGATAGAGAGAACTCGAAGGTGGTTCTCGACCGCTGGTGCTTTCTTTGAACTTGCACACCAGCCTTCTCTTTGGCTTTTTCTTCTCCGAGCTCGGAGAATTCGCAGCTCTTTTTCTTTTTTTCTCTTCACCTTGTCTCGGAGCAGGGGACTTGGTGGGGACATCATCGTTACCAGATGTGGGTCTCATTTGGACATCCTTGGATAAACCTGCAAAAAGGAATAAAGCAAGTGAGAATTTTGCATAAGGAAAACCAAATATTACCAATGAAGAAGATCTCACCATGAGAACGGGCCTCCCATCGGCCCTTTGAAAGCTCGCTCCACGAGCGCTCGGAATAAGGCCTTTGTGATACGATGCCCTCGATGCACTCCTTGAGTTGAGAAACTGCATTCGGGACCTGAGCAACAACTGTACCACCACATAACACCGGTAAGAAGGAAGGCAAAAAGGTGATAAATTAAAATTATGGAAGCTAAATTATACTTACGTGATATGCTCCACTTCTCAGTGAACGACATGTGCTCGGCCGGGATCAAGTCCGAGGTCCTCACTCGGATGAAACGGCCTAGCCAACCTCGATCCCTATCCTCGTCGATACTCGAGAATGGGGCCTTACTGGCCCGACGGGCGAGCTTGATCAGTCCCCCCCCCCCCGGTAGAGTCGGGGACTGTACAAATGCATGAGGTAGCCGATAGTAAAAGGGCACCCTTCGATCTTGCTTACAAAGAAGCGGAGGAGGATTATAATCCTCGAGAAAGAATGGTGGATTGACCTAGGGTTATCTCATATCTTTTGCAAAAGTCGATTATAAATGGGTCCAAGGGGCCCAACATGAAGAGATAAGTGTAAATACTTAAAAACTCCTTGATGTAGGTGGTGATGGCTTCGTCAGGTTCAGGAACCACCACATGTTTGTCAACCCAGTTACAATCCTTCTTGACTTCGAAGAGAATATCCCCTGTGATCGAGCAAATGTACCTCGAAACCTCCTCACACCGTCCTGGTACGGAGGAGGGCTTCTCGACTTTAAAATCAGCATTGACCGGGCAAACCCCTCCCCCCCCTTGGGGTGAACATTTTTAGAGGAGGTTTCGGTGCTAGTTCCTCAATAGCAGTGCGTGAAATGGTCTCTTCGGTAGCCGGCCGCGAGGTAGAAGGAGTTTCTTTTGGGGGGATGATTATGGAAGTTTTCGCCATTTCTTTATAGAGAAGAAACAAGGAAAAAGAAAGAGTACACTCCGTGGTTTGAGAAAAAGATGAATAAGAGTTCTTATCAAAGAGCTCAAAGTAACCAGAATATAAATGCTTGGAAGTATTGAAATATTTTAGGTACGAGGGCATAAGGTTTGAATGTAAAGTTTGAATGAACAAGTGAGGGGGTATTTATAGTTTTCTAGCTACGGTTCACATCTAGGAGTGGCCGACCGACAACTGACGAGCATTTAATGCCATTAAGACTTGACTGACGAGACGTTTCAATTATTTTGTCATTTCTGCCGTGAAAAGAATCAAAAGGTCATTTCGTTTCTCGCCGTCTACTCTTCGAAAAATGAGGGGACTATCATTATACGGTCTGAATCGAGCTCGACTACGACATGGCAGGTTAGGCACGAAACATGACAACCAAAGACTGAAGATCGACCCTGAGTCCCACCGAGCTAGAACCCCGGGCCAGAACTCCTATTTTCGAGAACACTAAGTTAGTAATCTCAGAGTCGACCTTAGCCCCGATCAAGCTCGAAGAAACATTGTTAGCATAACCAACAGAAGAGCAAAATATCTGTGACCGGTCGGATATTACGGCGGGAATCTCGGCACAAATCAATAAGGAACCAACAATCAGTGAATCAAGAGATCCTTTACCTTTTATAGAATTGTACCTAAAGTAAGACTCCTCTACTATATAAAAAGGGTCTGATTATTCATTGGACGCATTGTAACACACACTCCAAAGCAATACATTATTATTCTCTTTAAGTTCTTACTACTCTCTTTAAAGCTCTCATTTTTTTGTCTTGATATCGATCGAAGTACCTGGTTCGAGGGTGATTAATTCTCCAGGGCTAAGACTGTTCAATTCGTGTGATTTGCATTTACTTTTCCATTACTTATTTCAATTGCAATCTAATTTGTCGTTTTGTATCGAGTTAAATCACGTATCCTTAAAATCACTTACAAATTCAATTGTTATTCTATTTTGAGAGTAAACAGAAAGTTTTAATAAACAAAGTTTGATTTGACTTCAAAGTCCTAAATCTTATAAGGAAGATAATTAAATGACTATTTTGTCTAGTGTAAAATCTATCTTAATAGAATAAAAAAGTCGAATAATATTTTGCTAAGGGATTTCGTATTTTTTATATAATATAGATAAATTGTGAGATAAATTTATGGACTACTCGAATATATTTGGAAAAAATACAAAAGGTCGGTCGGCTGAAACTAATTGCATAGCCAAAAAATATATATAATATGTACTCCCTCCGTTTAATTTAGATGATGTAGTTTGACTCGGCACAGAGTTTAAGAAAAAAAAAGACTTTTGAAACTTGTGATCTTAAAAGCTTAAGGGGTAAAAGCTTTGTGGGACCATGATATTTGTGTGGTTATAAAAGCCTCTCATTAAGGGTAAAATCGATAAAATAAAGAGTTTAAAGTTGAATTATTTCCAAATTTAGAAATGTGTCATTTATTTTGGAACAAACTAAAAAGAAAAATACCTCGTCTAATTTAAAACGGAGGGAGTATATTATAATATACACATATATACAAGAAATGTATACATTTTATCGGCTATTATTTTTGGAGCGGCTAAAAATATACACTTTTCTATATTATACCCGAACATCTAACTTCATAAAAATCCTTTTTTCAATATTGGGCTCAACCAATACTATTGATAGTTAATGGGCCTTCACCATGTTGGGCTAAATAGGCTTGCAAATGATCAACCCAATTATCTTTCAGTCCTTACGAATGGTCCAGCACAATCCAATTGAGTTGACTCAAAACTCACTTTTGTTTCTTAAATAAATATATATTTTCAGCCGCTCCAAAAATTATTAGCCGATATAAAGTATATTTGTTTGTATATATACATATAATATATATATTTTATACACTTTTTGCCTTCAAATAGAATTAGTTTCAGTCGATCGGTAATTCAATAAGAAAGGGAGGAAGTGTTGCCTATTCAATGGAATTCAAGGAAATTCGATAAGAAAGGTAGGAAGTATCATCAGTAAATGTTGTTCATTGGGAAACTAAGTTGTGACTTTAAAGTCTATAAGCTAAACATTGCCTATGAGGCAAGAGTTATAGAGTATTTTATAGTTGATATATTAAGATAATATAAAGTGTTCTCTCAGTCATAAGGTTATTATTTTGTGTGAATTGATTATGACTGCTAATTGAGCAAGTGTTTCGTCTTCGTCATAACAACAGGGCAATTCTAAGATAATTTTCTATGTTATAGGACAGTAGGAGTAAGTAGGGGTGGGCGTTCGGTATTTCGGTTCGGTATTTAATACCCACGATTCGGTAATTCGGTATTCGGTATATCAATTGTGTGTACCAAATACCGTACTAAAGTAGTTCGGTACGGTTCGTTATTTTTCTTATTTGGTTCGGTACGGTTTCGGTATCATACCAAAATCTTTCAAATCTCCCAACAATCAAGATTATGCCTAATGTGAAACATCTGTCTTTGAGCTAAATCTTACTTCGATCAAGTTGTCCAAGCTTCTAAAATGTAGTAACAACACTGTGTTGAGATATGATGCTATATATAATTCCCACAATAACACCGAACAACCCAAGTGCACTACTAAAAATCTTGATTACAAGGATCTTAACAAAAAATGAGGAGTTTTGTGTATCGGATAAGGCACAATTGCTTCCAATTATTCCTACACACAACCTTTCATAAAAGAAATAAAAGGAATAACAATAATTAAAGGGCAGAAAAGTATTTCTTTAAATTTGACACCACAAAGTAGAATTCCATGAATGAGAAGAAAATTATTTCATACTCACCCACAGACAAGATTGGCAAAGCCCACAATGATCACAAAGGCAAAAATTTCATAGCTAGCACAGTGCTTTTACTACATTATAAAAGCTTGAACAAACTTAATACCACATTACCAAATACATAGTAAACTACAACAAATCAAGTTGGTATTTAATTATACCCACTTGAATAAATGGAAAATAACAGCTTAATTGAAAATATTCAAGACATCGGGTCCATTAAAGAGAAAGACAGTGGGTGCCACACAATCGGCAGTGGGTCTCTGTCGCACAATCGACCAATGGGTCTCTGTCGCACAATCCGCGGTCGAACGCTCGAACTCGAACTCACAAGTTACATTGGATCAGCGGCAGAGCTTTTGAGAGTTGAGAGAAAGGTGAGAAATTGAAAAACCCTATCCAGCCCTAGGTGTGCTAATTCCTAATTTTCTATCGTTAGTCTAAGTGGGGTTGGACTTGGGCCTAAGGGTAACAAATTAGATTTGGGCTGAGCACTCAGCAATATCATCATCCATCTGTGTGTTGGGCTGCCCCGGACTATTTGAAAATTGGGATAAACTATTAAGCCTAACATTTCAGTATTTCGGTATACCGAAATATCAAAATCTCAATACCGAGTACCGTACCGAAATACCAAATAACTGAAATATTTATACCGAAATAGTACCAAAATACCGAAATAACCGAAATCGAAATACCAAATTAATTCGGTTCAGTTCGGAATTCGATTTTTCGGATTTTATGCCCACCCTAAGAGTAAGTGTTGCGTGTGCGGCATTACTAGTTCAAAACAATCGAAATAAGACAAGCATAAAATCGACTGTCATATATCCATATAGTATTGGCAAAAAATAGGCCAACCCTAAATCATTGGCCCAATTTGAATTTTTAATAAACAAGTTGGCAAAAATTATTCATATCTCCTAAAGCCTAGTTTCTCATCTATTATCTCTCCATGTAATCTCTCTCCACCTCTCTCTACCGTCTCCCTCTCTCTTTTCCCGTATCTTTTCTATAATCTTTCCTCTCTTTCATCTTTGAGAAGATGAATTAAGCCAAACAATATCCTTTTGTGAATTTATAAAGCAAAGCAGCAATAATTCTTAGCAAGATTATCAAAACAAAGAGTCTATAAAGTTGGATATATGAAAAGTTCATAAATATTTAACTTTAACCTAAGCAGTTGAGCAGACATTTAGAGTAAGTATGTTAAAGAAACAACTATAATTTGATATTCGTGATGACAATAAACGGCCCTAACAAATGGAAGCTATTAAATTAAGAGGAATTTTCAGAAACCACTATTGTTTAGTGATTATTAACTTTCTATATCTACCATATACATAATTATTTCACATAGCAACTATTTAATTGTTATGCGACTATATTCGCTGTATTCGCGTTACTGTATTCATGAATACAGTAACTGGATTCGCATAAAAAATAGGGGAGTCCAGTTGTGCGACTGTATTCGCGCTACTGTATTCATGAATACAGTAGCGGAATTCGTTATAAGGGAGTCCAGCTATGCGGCTGTATTCGCGCTACTATATTCATGAATGCAGTATCAGAATTCGCCTAAAAAATAAGGGAGTCCAACTGTTTAATAACGGAAAGAGGATCAATTAGCGTGTATCACTCTTAATTTAACTCAACAAAATTAATTCTACATAAATTTCGCTGCTACTATGATGTATTCCATGTATTTGCACAATTATATATATAAATACAGTGAGGTAATAAGTCTAAAAAATAGGGATTACAACTGTTTAATTATATATTTCATGTATTAGCGCGACTGTATTTATAAATATAGTGAGGTAATCACTGTATTTACGCGTTTTTATGGGTGTTTAATAACGGAAAGTGCAATATTGAATTGTATTCAGTTTTATTATATTGAATTGTATTCAATTTTATTATATTGAATTCAGTTGTATTCAAATAACAAAAAATCAAGAAACATGGTGTATACCGTTCTATTCAATTCGACTGTATACATTGTATTCAATTCACAAATATTCATTATTCACTATTATACATTGCATTCAATTCGACTATATTCAAACAGTAAAAAATCATGAAACACAGTGATATTCGGTTGTATTAAAAAAAATACAGACCTTCCGAATACATAAATACAAGCAAAATAAATATTGTATTTATATAAAAATACAATGTATTTGTATCATTGTATGTGACTAAATAGCAAAGAAGAGAAAAAAATTTACCGGAGATGACATTTTCCTGCCAAGCAAAATACTGTATACATTATATTAAAACTAAAAATAGAGCCAAACAAAATCCCGGCCCTCAAATCTTCTCCGGCGTAGCCAAAGCCAGATTTAGATTTTTTTGCGGCGATACACAACAACAATATCTGGTTCCGGAGGTTGATTTGGAGGGACACTCAAATTGATATTTTTCAGCAGCTAGGAGTTCTGCCCACAAATCAGTTGCGTTTCAAACTCCACCATGTTAGTACTACCCTAAGCATCTGAATTGAGATAGAAAATTAATCTAAGGATGGAAGCGTTTTTACCCGCTCGAGAAGTCATGGTTTTGCTCGAAGAGAAAGAAAAAGAACATAATTGGCGTATTTCATGCATCAATGGTAGATATAAAAACATACCTATTTGGCTACTCCCTCCGTGTCAATTTATGTGAACATATTTTCTTTTTAATCCGTACCAAAAAGAATGACATCTTTCCTTATTTGGAAACAATTTACCTTTATGCAATGATTTATAGCCACGCAAAATATATGTGCCTCATTTTATACTACATATTCAAAAGTCTTCTCTCTTTTTTTAAACTCCGTGTCCAGTCAAATGAGTTCACATAAATTGAAACAGAGGGAGTATAAAATAAAGAAGGTAGCTATATCTAATAATATTTTAAGATTATTTTGATTTATAATAAATAAGATGTAATAGTTTACTATAGGAGGTAAAATTTCCTTAAATTAATTTATAGTTTAATTAAACTCTAATGGTAATGGACTTCTAAATGGTAGTGAGAGGCATCCTTCAATTTTATTTTCCTCCCTTTCTTTGGATTAGAATAATATTATGTTATTATGATAGAATGATTGGTAGTTTTGATATTTTTGTGCTGGTGATACGGCGATGCTGTGTTAAAATACATTAAATAGGTATTGCGGTGTATATATATATATGTATATCAAAATGTATATCTGTGTGTATATCATGTTGTGTGTATTAAGATAGATATTATACACAATATACCTGTGTATATATAATATTATATGTCGTGATATACATTCTCAGATGTGTAATATATAGTGATATATATACGACATATAATGTGATATAAATGTGCTAGAAGAAAATTTACCCGTGATATACACGATCTACTATGCAATGTATAACATCGAAAATTGTGCTGAAAATAAAAATTCCTGGCGACAAAGGACTACCTAGAAAATTTTATGTGAATTTTATGAGTTATTGAGGAGTTGTTAGAGAAGATATATGATGTGGGATTGAGACAAAATATGAAAAAAGACAGACAAAGTTATAGGCGTTATTATTGCCAATTATTTTGGGCTATAAGTGCCAATATCAATTGTGGGCTTGATGACTTCCAGTTGATCTTTAGAATTATATAGAGCAATTATCACTTCTAGCTATGATGGGTTGCTCTGATGGTAAGCACTCTCCACTTCCAACTAAGAGGTTGTGAGTTCGAGTCACCCTAAGAGCAAGGTGGGGAGTTCTTGGAGGGAAGGATGCCGAGGGTCATTTGGAAACAGCCTCTCTACCCCAGGGTAGGGGTAAGGTCTGCGTACACACTACCCTCCCCAGACCCCACTAGTGGGATTATACTGGGTTGTTGTTGTTGTTGT